>JABUQX010053139.1:0-7500 GCA_015478945.1 Trachelipus rathkii
ATATATATATATATATATATATATATATATATATATATATATATATATATATATATATATATATATATATATATATATATATATATATAAAAAAAAAGGACTAAGTTATGAAACCCCTCATTGACTGTGAGATGTCATGAAAGCTTTAGGCTTGGATTTTCTGCCTGCTACAGTACTCACTAAGGTATAAAGGGACGGTAAGGCTGGGTTTTCTTTTCGACTTGCGTCATATTCTTCTACTACTCTTCTGTTTCCGGTGCATGGTACGCACCTTAGCCCCAGGCTTGGATAAAGAAGATGGAGTGATGATATATATATATATATATATATATATATATATATATCTCATATATATATATACATATATATACTATATATACTTATATATATATATATATATATATATATATATATATATATATATATATATATATAAACAATAACGTAAAAAGAAAATTGCCTAGCTCTGCTCGCACATAAGCAAACCTGAGTGCTAGCATTCTGGTGGAGCGTAGCGACGTTACTTGTCTTATTAAATAAATTGAAATAAAAATTTGATTTGATCAAGATTGTAATTCAAAATAAATATGAAGATGTTATCAACGAGATATAAATGTCAGACAGACGTTATTGAATTCATTATTAAATGTTGAAATTTTTGGCCTATTTCACCTCTCTCTCTCTCTCTCTCTCTCTCTCTCTCTCTCTCTCTCTCTCTCTCTCTCTCTCTCTCTCTCTCTCTCTCTCTCTCTCTCTCTCTCTCTCTCTCTCTCTCTCTCTCTCTCTCTCTCTCTCTCTCTCTCTCTCTCTCTCTCTCTCTCTCTCTCTCTCTCTCTCTCTTTCTATTGTTAATGCCATTAGTTTTACCATTAATGTTAATAATTTTTTATCTTTATAAAAAGTTTTTAAATGTTAGCCTAAAATCTTCTAAAATATAAAATCTTAGTTTTTAGTGTTATTTTTTGTTTAAAATGGACTTAAGGTATAATATAAAAAGTAATAATAAAAACAATTCAAGTTTAAATAATATGTTAAATAAAATTAAATAAGGACCATAAAATTATTATCCTTCATATATATATATATATTTATATATATATATATATATATATATACTATATATATATATATATATATATATATATATACATACTAATAACTATATATATATATATATATATATATTCATATAATATACATATATATACATATATATATATATATATAACAACTATATATATATATATATATATATATATATAAAGCTATTTATAAGAGGTTGACTCCAGGAACGAAAATCAATAAAAAATGTAACCTAATTTCAATAATTTTAGGGTAAATTATAGGGTAACCTGACCTAATCTAACTTAACCTAGCTGAACATATCTTAACCTAACCTAACCTAACCTAACCTAATATTAACGAGTCAACCTCGTTATAAATGTCTATATATATATATATATATATATATATATATATATATATATATATATATATATATATATATATATATATATATATATACCTTATATATATATATACATATATATATATATATATATATATAACATATATATCTCTTTCTTATATATATATATATATATATATATATATTATATAGGGAATTCTTTTTACAACATTTAAATTTGTCTTTGAATCTCTCTTGAAATAGTTTTTATATCCATATATATGCAGATATAAGGCTGGAACATTGAACCTCTGTTAATAACTATGAACCTATGCTTTTCCAAGTCTAAAAAAAATTTGGTATTACCATACAGATGTCTCAATTACGTATAGTCTTATACCATTCAATAAGTAATATGTATCTATCAAAATTTTGGTTAATAATATATATAGTATATAATGATAAAGATAAATCAAATAATGATGATAAAGCAGCTGATGACTCGGAGGCAGTAGTTGGTAGACCTAAACGTCAAGCAGCCCTAAAGTGTGACAAGCTCATTAAGTCCAAACTAGACTCATTAATATAGTCATTGTAGCCCAAGGCTACAATCTCTCTCTGGGGAGATTGTTAAAATTATAATTAAAAATTTCATATTTATTGTTAAAATATTAATTTATTTATTAACTTTATTATTTTTAAAATAATTATACTTAAATTTTAGTAGAAACGTTATTCAATTGTTTCCCTGTAATATTTAACCAATTGAGCAAGGCGCATATGTATCGCGCAGCCTCCTTTCTTGATCATATTATTATAAAGATAAGGTTAGTACTTGTGACCATCGTTCTAAAAAGTTGTATTTGTTTATATGCAACTTTTAAATTGTTAAGCATATAACAGTGCAAGTTCTACTTAAATTAGACTATAATACTATAATCCCAACCTAGTTTATGTTGGGAAATATTTATGAAATACTTTTCTCTAATTGAAATTCCTTAAGTTAAAAATAAAGAACAGTGCAATATCGTTCTGAAAGTCAAATTAATTTTTGAAACTAACATCATTAATTGCTCCTATCTTGTGATTCAATGCAAGGGATCTCTGTAATTATGATTTATTATTTCGAGGTAGAGCCTGGCCAGGAACTGTTTTGGGTAATAAATTGGTAGGTCCTATGCATATTAAAGTTGCCGTAATTATTTATAAGGTAAGACACTTTTATATTTCTTTATTAGTGTTAATCAGTTTATTATTTTAAATATTTTTTCCAAGAAGTATATGTTCAATTTTGTTGAGTTTGGTATTATTTATAACTTAGCAAAGTTAACATATATTTTTTATTTCAAAAATTAATTTTCAACTCAGAAAAAGTTTCTATTTTCGTATCGAGAATTGCATCACGTATTGTTCTTTGAAAGATCGATATTTTCAATATCGATAGTGGAGCGATATTGCCCTGTTCAATACTTGTATCGAGTATGTATCGATATATCGATTACATATCGATATTATAAATTATTCACGAAGGCTGAATTTAAATTTAAGTGAGAAATTTGTTAAATTGAAATGTATTTTAAGCATTTCTAGTGTAAATATATTATAAAAAGTGATAGTGTTAGTAATTGGTGAAAGGATAGTTTATAATAATCATATATTAAAGCAAATTTATGCTAAAATTAGAAATTAAGTTTGTTTACAAGCAGTACATGCGTGCGAATAGGCTATAGCTATTGAAAATTATAAAGCTGCCTATTTAATGAATTTGGATTTCATTTATTGGTTAAGAAAATTATTAATATTAAGGTATAGTAATTAAATTATGCTACAAATAGTAAATTTTATTATAGGCTAAGTTGATATACCTAATCAAAATTATGGGCCTAACTGATGAAGAAGCTCAAGCCTTAAGCTCTTGTAAAGCTTCTGTTAAAGCTTTGATAAGAAAAAGAGCTATTTCTAAAGCAAAAATTACTAATAATTTAAAAAAGTTAACTGCTTTTGGTAATGAAAATAAATTAACAGAGCCTCTATTTAGAGCTGTAAATACTGATATTGAGAAAGAAGTCTATTCTATTAAAAGTTTGGATGAAGAGATTGTCATACTGTTGTCTGATAATAATGTAGATAATTTAGATCCTTCTTATTTTAATTCTGAGCTTGAAGGTCAAGTAGATTACCATTTTGAGTTGTCAGCTGAGTTATTGTCCTTAGAAAAATATTTTCCTAAAGAAATTGTAAAAATAAATGAGAGTGTAAATACTGATAATTTTTTGGATTTAATAAATAAGGTTAATATAAATGATTCCAAACTGCCTCAGTTGCAGTGTGAAGTATTTGATGGATTGGGAAAGAATAAATTACTTTTTTCCAATTTCCTTAATAAATTTAATAATTTAATCGGTAATAGGAGTAATTTAACCAATTCAGTAAAGCTTACTTATTTAATTAGTTTTTTAAAGGATTATGCTCTTAAAGTAGTAAGCCATCTGTCTATTACAGATGAAAACTATGACATAGCCTTAAGGTTATTAAAGAAAGAATTTCTTGATAGGCCTTTCATAATTAATGAAAATATAAATAATATTTTAGATCTTAAGGTTGATGAAGGCTATGATGAAGGCTTTTTGAAATTGAAAGTGTATATAAATGAACTTAGGTCAATGATTTATGAACTTAAGAGTTATGAAGTAGACTTTTTAGAAGCTGATACACCTGGAAGTCTACTCTTGAGTAATATAATATTTCAAAAATTGCCTAAAGTGTTTAAAAGTGAATTAATACATAAAATTGCAAATAATTATCCTACTTTGGTACAATTTTTGATCATTATAATGAGGTTATTAATACTTTAAGTATTTTGTCCCAAAATAGGAAGGATGTATCAACCAAAGCTAAAGTAAATAAAGTTTTTCAAGCTACTAAAGCTCCTAAATCTAGTACTCTTCAAAATTTTAAAACTGTAAATAATAGTAAAGATTCTAAAATGTATGTAAATAATAAAATAGAAACTCAAACTTACAACCCTACAATTTGTAAGCTATGTCAATTAAAAAATCATCCTCTCTATTTATGTGACAAGTATCCAACAGTGCCTCAGCGTATAAAACGTGCCAAAGAGCTAAACATGTGTCATCATTGTGGAGGTTTGGGTCATGTGCCTGAAAAATGTTATGGTATTAAAAATAAATTAAGATTTAATTGTTTTAAGTGTAAAGCTAATTCCCATATAACAGCTTTTTGTCCCAATGATATCCCAAATGAGCAAAATGAGTCTGTTAGCTCCTTATGTATAAGTTTCCAACAAAATGTGGATAAAGTGTATTTGTTGCCAACAATTTCCTTTCAACTCTTTAAAGGCAACAAAAAGGTTACAGTAAGAGGAGCAATAGATACATGTAGTCAACGCTCTTACATATCTAAAAATGCCATGACAGGTTTAATTAATAATTTTGATAATTTACATGAATTAGAGTACAATATTCAAACTTTCATTGGTGCAAAACAGCGAATTTTCAGCAATTGTTATTGGGTTTACAATTTAATGATCGGGAAGTTTTTAGCATGCCTTTCCTCATTGACAATGATTTAAAATTAAATTATAGAATTCACGGCATGAATAAAGCGGTTGAAAATTTTAAGAAAAATGGTATTCCTTTAGCTGATTCTTTTTTTTATAACAGTGGAGACCATGATATGTTTGACATAGATTGTTTATTAGGCACAGACATTATTCAATTTCTTCCTTCTTTTAATTTAGTTAATATAATGTCTGGAAGTTGTTTTAAAATTGCAAATAAGTTTATACCTATAGGTAATGTTCAAAATTTTTTAACCAGAAATCAAATCATAGAAGTAAGTAAAGTGAATATGCAATCTCCATTGATAGAAGAGGAGGAGTCTGCTTTAGTGAATGAAACCATTGTAAATTTGATTTTAAATCCTATTAAAAGTTATTTTCACCCTTTTGATAATATTTATGATGATTCTGAAGTAGAACATGGACTTGAATATTTGTTGTCCATGGAGAGTGTTGGTATTCCTACTAAAGAGGATAATGATCTAGCCTCTTATGATGAGATCATGATTAAAAAATTTAAGAATGATATTTCTTTCCAGGATGGCAATTATTATGTCAAACTTCCTTGGATAGAAGAAAAAATTAAAAATGTTGCTTCAAATTTTGATATTTCTTTGAGAGTATTAAATAGAGTCTATTCTTCTCTTAAGCAAAAAGGACTTGTAGAAAGTTATAATAATATTTTTTCTCAATATTTGCAAGATAATATAATTGAAATTGTAAATATTCCTAAATTTAAGAGATGTGATTATATATTTATACCTCACAGACCTATAATAAGAAGTGAGGAGCAGATCACAACTAAGATAAGACCTGTCTTTAATTGCTCTTTTAAAATATCTAAAGACAGCCCTTCCTTGAATCAGGCTTCTTATGCTGGTTTAGATTTAATGAACTCCCTTTTAAAATTACTTTTAGTATTTAGAACTAATAATTATGTTGTCCTTAGTGACATTAAACAAGCCTTTTTGTCTATCAAATTAAGAGACGAATATGACAAAAACAAATTCTGTTTTTTATGGTATCAGGAAGATGAATTAATCTCTTTCAGGTTTAAAACTTTACTGTTCGGTTATACAGCGTCCCCTTTCATTCTCCATTATATAATGAAACATCATGTAGAAAAGTTCCCTGATGATAAGTGTAGGGATATCTTGTCTTCTAATTTTTTTGTAGACAACCTGATTTTTACAGGCAATAATTGCAAAGAATTGGAAAAGTTGTACCATCTTACTTTTGAAAGAATGAACCAGGGTGGGTTTGAACTTCGCTCTTGGAATAGTAATTGTGAGCAGTTGTGTGAGAGTATGAGAATGGATGGTAGGTATGTGGAGCATGAAAATGAGTATGAAAAGGTGCTTGGGTATAAATGCAATTTAAAGAAAGATTCCTTGCATGTGTCGTCAGTAAGTTATAGGAGCTCGTGTAGTACAAAGCGACAGATACTTTCTGAAACTTCCAAGTTGTTTGATCCTTTAGGACTTACAATACCTATTACCGTAAGAGGGAAGTTGTTAATGAGAAGTGTTTGGGAAGCTAAAAAAGAATGGGATGAAAAATTACCTGGGGAAATGTTGACTGAATGGGGTAAACTGAAGGAGGATTTAAATGAATTGAGTAAGATTGAGTTTCCACGTCAAGTTGTGAATGAAAGTGAATCCTATGGTCTGAATATATTTTGTGACAGTTCTGCTAAATGTTATGGGTTTGTTGCATATGGTTCAAGTGAAGGAAAAAATAACCTTTTGTTTGCCAAGGCCAAAGTAACACCTGTTAAAAAGACCTATAGTATTCCAACCTTAGAACTATTAGGAGTCCTTTTAGCTTTAAAATGCATATCCACTATTTTAGACTCTTATTTTAACATCATTTTTGAATATGTAAATATAGGTGTGGACTCACAAGTAGTTCTTAATTGGCTTTTGACAGGTGAAACCAAGGTCAAGGCTAAGTATGTTAATAACAGGTTAAAAGATGTTATCACTTTGTGTGATGACATCAGAAGTAAATATAAACTAAAAATTATTTTTAACTATGTGCAAACTGCTCAAAACCCAGCAGACCTTTTGACCAGGGGTTTAACTTTTAAACAATTTGCGAAAAATTTAAATATGTGGAAACATGGTCCAGAGTGGCTTTGTAAGGATCTGGAGAGGTGGCCAAAATTTCCAATGCTTTCACTTTCTCCAGAATTTAGTAATTTTGCTACATTAAATTTTAATACTAATGTAATTAATAATAAACATAATAATATTGATGAAATATTGGAAATAAATAAATTTAGTAAATTTGAAAAAGTAATAAATATAACTAGTTATTTGTTTATGTTTCTAAGCAAAATTACTAAGGAAGACCCTTGCAAAAAAGCTCTTAAATATTGGATCAAAAAAGTACAAAACTCTTCATATACTAAAGAGATTGCATTTTTAAAATCGGATCAAAAGGGTGCAATACCTAACCTAGTTAATAACTTAAATTTATTTTTGGATGGTGATGACATTTTAAGATCAAA
>JABUQX010053140.1:0-15000 GCA_015478945.1 Trachelipus rathkii
CGTTTACTTCGTTCAGTTCAAGGGTGGGTGTTTAACCG
Organism: Trachelipus rathkii; assembly: GCA_015478945.1. Taxonomy (NCBI): domain Eukaryota; kingdom Metazoa; phylum Arthropoda; class Malacostraca; order Isopoda; family Trachelipodidae; genus Trachelipus; species Trachelipus rathkii. The sequence continues at coordinate 39 of JABUQX010053140.1, forward strand.
TTTTCGCATTTATCATTGAAACGCTTTCGCGCGTTTTCGTGCGCCCTTCATTGGGTTCCTTGGACAATTCAACCCTTCAACGATTTTATCATATTTTGCATGGAAAATAAGCAATACTATATTATATTTTTTAAATCCAGCAGGTTTCACAAAGTTTAGAGCAAGTTCGGAATGTATTTTCTTTCAGAGTGGAGTCTCTGAAAAGTTTATTTATTGTGGTATTTCCAATTTCCGAGGAAATAATGTTAAGGTCATTAATGACCAAGTGAATTATAGCTTGCACAGTGAAAATGTAATCCTTTTTCTATTTTCCTTCGTTTCTTTTGAACTCCATGGTTTTCCTACCATTGTTGAAGTCGTCGTAACCCTGACCAACGCACTGGGCTGGATCCAAACCTTCTTTTCTAAAACGAATCAATCGTTTTGGCAATGGTTCAAGAACTTCAAGAACTTCAAACCCCAGAAATTCTTCTCGAACAGTCATTTTATCAAAATCATTTTATCTTATAGATGATTGTTCATTGCCTGATAAATCCACAGTTTCATCGGCTAATATGGAATAGATAACAAATTTTTTGGCATCCGCGATAATCATGCTCTTTTTGTAATTTAAATTAAATTAAGTTTCATTTTGAATCATCGGAGACGTCCAGACGGTATTCTTCTGTCCTTAAATATGTTCTTTCAATTCCCACATCATACTTTCTATTCACCAACTTAATCAGGTCTTTGAAATTCCCTCATGCAGGCCTATACCTCTTAAAGGTCAGTCATGGGTTCCGCAGAAAATTGTGGTCTTCAAAATTGCTGAAATATTTCTTTTATTTTCTGCAATTGTTTTTTGATGTGCAGTCTGCAGATGAATATCAACGGGTATGCCTTCCGTGACTGATTTATCAGCTTTGGCAGCCACCAAATGCTATCGACATACTGAGAGTTCTAGCAATACTGTCAGAAGAAGCTAGCTGTATGAAAGCACACAGTAGTTGACACTAAATACAATATTTTCAACTCTTTAGAAGAAATATAAGTTTTCAATACGTTAGTAATTAGTAATTACTACTTCATTATCTATCGATTGATGTATCTTTTTCAGTTTTTCTTATAATAAACCCTTAAAAACGTCGTCTGGAAAACATTTATGGTTCATTTTATTTTACTCAAGATCTAAAGAGTTCAAGTGCTGCCCCCCCTGCCCCCTGCCCACCCTGCCCCCTCCCTGCCCCCTGCCCTGCCCCTACCCCCTGCCCCCCTGCCTACCCCCTGCCCCTGCCCCCTGCCCCCTGCCCCCTGTTTCTTACCTGCTTTACTGCCCCTTGTATGCCCATGGTTTGGTTGTATTTAATTTTGTAAAAATTATTGGAAGGATTCAGATCGGATTCGGATTCTCAGTTCAGATAAACTTTTTACGTGGTTCAGTTCAGTTCGAACGGTGCGTTTTTCTACGCAGTTCGGATTCAGATTCCCGAATCAAGTGCCGGATTCGCCATAACTTTGATATATATATATATATATATATATATATATATATATATATATATATATATATATATATATATATATATATATATATATATATATATATATTATATATATATATATATATATATATATATATATATATATATATATATATATATATATATATATATATATATATATATTTTATAGAGATTTTTGTGTTTTTTTCATTTTTCTTTACATTTATTACAAATTAATTTCGCGCCATTTTCTCCATTTAGAGCTTCCGTTTCTCTCGGAACACCGTTCAGCTTAATCAATTTGGGTGTTTAACCGTTTCACTTTATCGTGAAACGCTTTCGCGTTTTCGTGCCAATTTAACTATTGCTTTACTACTACTACTACTACTACTAATAATAATAATAATAATAATAATAATAATAATAATAATAATAATAATAATAATAATAATAATAATAATAATATTATTATTATTATTATTATTATTATTATTATTATTATTATTATTATTATTATTATTATTATTATTATTATTATTATTATTATTATTATTACCCTGAAAATTTCTAAATTTCTGGTCGTTTAATGTGCAATTTAGCCTCTGTTTACAAGAGGTACCAGTGTGCGGGACGAGGACCCATGCACAATGCACCCCACCATCCAATTTCCCCATCCTCCGCCCTGTGGAAACTGGAAAGTATCCGACTAAAGGTGCTTCTTTAGTTATTCGTGTTTGTAATTGAATTTTAGAAGCGGCAAGTTAGATTTAAGGAATAACAATTTTCAGCATTTTCTCCTGTTAATCTCATCCTTTTCTCGTTATAAATTAATCCAGCTCCGCTGAAAAGTGGTTCGCTTGGTATGCTACTAGATGAGCATGACAAATATCTTTTAGCCATCATCTTCAACTCTTTGAAGTTATGTTCGTTCTCTCTCCACCACATTAGAGGATCATCTTCGGGATCGATCCTTTTTTCTTTTTGATATTTTGCTATTTCATCCAAAACACTTTCATTAAGCTCTATTTCTGTATCATCATCACTACTTGATGCTAAATGAGCATTCATGGTTTCAAATAGAGTTTTTGGCTTGGATGTTGAAGGTTGCTTTATTTTAGAACATTAGAACATTAGAAATAAAAAGACAGTAAGAAGCCACATGGGCCTATCGAGACTGTCCCAGTCAAGCCAACAGAATCAATCACCAAACAACATGTTCATGCAAATCCACAAAGCACCCTAGGGCTTGTCAATAACTTACATAGTATACACAAAGTCTAAAACATGCTCATGCAAATCCACAAAGCACCCTATGGCTTGTCAATAACTACATAGTGTACACCACAACCTAAAAGAAAAAGAAAACTATATCTAAAGTACATGCTAACCACACTACAAGCTTTAATAACTTTATAGTAATAACATGCAATTTAACCTTAATAACTACTGTAACTAAAAACTCGCCAATTTGTCTTAGTCAAAATATACTATATGATACCCAAACCATCCATATACCTATCCAATCCTTTCTTAAATGATGCAATCGAGTCGCACTCAACAACCTCCTGTGGCAAACCATTCCAAAATTTAACAACCCTATTACTGAATGAATGCTTTCTTATATCAAGATGGCATGCTTTCTTCTTAATTTTCTTATTATGCCCCCTGGTCTCCCGTCCGTGCTCTACTATGAAGAATTTATTGGTCTCCGTATTATCAATAGATGTAAATATTTTGTAGACTTGTATCATGTCCCCTCTAAGAATCGCTTTTCTACAGAAAACATTCCTACCTCCTTCAGCTTCTCCTCATAGCTCTTACCCTCAAACCCAGAAATCATCCTTGTTGCACTCTCTCTAGCATATCTAAGTCTTTCTTTAAATAAGGGACCCAAACTTGTGCACAACACTATAACTATTCTAGTAGCTATTATACATTTTACTTATAACTTCCTTGCTCTTGTAAACAACATTGCGATTTATTATGCCAAGCATCTTATTAGCTTTATTCCTTGCTTCCAAACACTGATTAGCTACTTTCAAATTACTGCTTATAATCACACCTATATCTTTTTCTTGGTCCACAGACTCAAGCCAATTCCCATTCATATCGCAGTTAAAACTTTTATTTGAGAAACCTAGGTGAAGAACCTTACAATTTTTACTATTAAAATTCATTTGCCACTTATCTGCCCACCCAAGAAGTTTATCAAGATGATTTTGAATCTTAATACATCCTTCACTATTCCTAACTGAGTTAGCCACTTTGGTATCATCTTCAAACTTAGAAACCTTGCATTTAAGTCCTTAGTCTAAATCATTTATATATATATATATATATATATATATATATATATATATATATATATATATATATATATATATATATATATATATATATATATATATATATATATATATATATATATATATATATATATATATATATATATATATATATATATATATATATATATATATATATATGAGGAACAATAGTGGCCCCAGCAATGAACCTTGTGGGACAACACTCTTCAATGTTTCCCATGATGACTTATTGCCATTCAGTTGTACACACCGTTTTCTATTCCACAACTACTCTTTAATCCAACCATGTACACCACTCCACCTATACCACATTGAAATAACTTCTTCATCAGCCTCATGGGGAACCTTATCAAAAGATTTGCTAAAGTCTAAATATATAATATCAACTAGATCTCCTTGGTCATTGCAGTACAGTAGTAGTAGGATACCCATATTGGACGAAAATGACATGGGCCCTCGCAGAATCCTAGGATTTTACCTGACCTTGACCAACGCGATTTTACCTGACCTTGACCTTTTTGGCCTTTACCTTTTTGGGTCTTGACCTTTTTTCGACCACCCCTTTGATCTTCCATGGGTCATTTTGACCCACGGTATTTGGCCACCTAATTTTTGCTTAGCCCTAATTTTTGGCAACCCTAATTTTTTGTAACCCTAATTTTTGCAACCCTTCGAAGAGGGTTACGCATAGATGGAAGGCAAGCCTCCGTCGTACAGCGATACCCTGCTCTTTACCCCCGCCTAATTTTTCGGCCGCCCAGGTCATTTTGGCCCACGGTAATTTTGATCTGTCTTTAGGGGCTTAGCCCTTTTTGATGTCTTAACCTTGTTGTTTCGAATCCGCTGCGCCCGCAGGCGCGTTCCCGCCCGCCTGAACCGCGGGTTCAAATCCCACCTGAACCGTAGGTTCACATCCGCACGCCTTGTGTCCCATCCTCCTTTGTATACCGTCCCACCATACCCGTCCCGCCACCCATCTGCACACACACACACACACACACACACACACACCTGCGCCCACGTGGTCATGACACGATTTTCCACCGTCCCTTTTTTTCTGTTCTTAACCTTCCTTACCACCTCAAGCCTTATCGTCTTCACCGTTTCGAGTTCTATCCGTGTCATATTTCAAAATAGAACTCGACCTCTTACCTCTAAGGCAAACCCCTGACCTTTTAACCACCCGTCCAGCGCTACGAATTAGGAGAATATATAATTTAATTTTCAGGTCTATAAAAGCAAGACCGCAGCTTCCAAATAATAATAATAATAATAATAATAATAATAATAATAATAATAATAATAATAATAATAATAATAATAATAATAATAATAATAATAATAATAATAATAATAATAATAATTTATATATATATATATATATATGTATATATATGTATAACATAATAATAATATATATATATATATATAATAATATATATAATAATATATATAATATAATAATAATAATAATAATAATATATAATATGTATAATAATAATGTATATATTTCAATGCGTGATCCTTGGACGGAGCGAGAGAGAGAGAGAGAGAGAGAGACGGTTTCGTTTGCCGCCACATTTCAAACATTTAGACCCTATTTGAGATACCAATTTCACTTGAATCATTTTATTTGAATTTTAATTATTTTAGAATTATTTAATTATTTACGTATTTTATTATTTTTATTTATTTCCTGTTATAACGTCTCTCGTCATTGAGAATCACAAACTGAAACGTTGCGCACAATTCGAACCGTAAACCACGTGGCAGGCTTTGTACTATCATTGTTGAACACGTGGCTTTTTCCACACCAAACATGATCAAGCGCATCTACAAATATATATAAATATATATATATATATATATATATATATATATATATATATATATATATATATATATATATATATATATATATATATATATACTCTATATATATATATATATATATATATATATATATATATATATATATATATATATATATATATATATATATATATATATATATCCTGAATTTACTTAAACACACACACACACACACACACACACACACACACACACACACACACAGGTTACTTACACACAGATTTACCTACACACACAGATTTACTTACACACAGATTACTTACACTCACACACAGATTTACTTACGCACTCATTTACTTACACACACACACACACACACAGATTTACTTACATCACACAGATTTACTTACACTCACACATATTTACTTACACTCACACAGATTGCCCTTACTATGTCACTTATGCACACACATTCACTATGGCCCTTACACACACACATTCACTATGACACTCACATTTACCCATAGACACTTACATTTAACCATAGACACTTACACTATGACACTTATACACACTATGTCACTTATACACACATACACTATGGCACTTATACACACATTCACTATGACACTTATACACACATTCACTATGACATATTCACATTCACTATGACGCTTACATCTACCGAAGACACTTACATTTACACTTATACACGCACACACGACCAACCTTTGGTCTTCCATGGGTCAATTTTGGCCCACCCCCTGATTTTGGCTATCCTTAATTTTGACCCACCCTAATTTTTTCGACCAGCCTTTGGTCTTCCATGGACAACTTTGAGAACCCAAATTTTTCGGGCCAACCCTTTTGTATTCTACGGTACAATTTTGGCATTTAGCTTTTTGACCTTGTAGCTTTTTGAGTAAACTTTGATGGTTCCCAATCATCGTAAGAAGTATCTAGTGATGTTCTATTAATGTTCTATGATTATTCTATGAGTATTAGATGAGTGCCAGGTGAGTGCCAAGTGAGTGCCAATGAGTGCCAATGAGTGCCAATGAGTGCCAATGAGTGCCAAGTGAGTGCCAAGTGAGTGCCACATAGTGCCAACTTAGTGCCACATAGTGCCAACTGAGTGCCACTTTTTTCAAGCCTTTTCTAGCCTCTCCTGAGCCTAGAATAGCCCTAATATAGGTGTCTACCCCTATGTTATAAGGTATGAGGATTCGGTTGGTGTATATTACAAGCTGCTAGGATACTTCCTACTATGAGTTAGTATTTTTCTAACACTTATACACACATTCACTATGACACTTATACACACTATGACACTTATAAGCACTTACACTCTCCATAGACACTTACACTTACGTACTAACCCATATACACTTACACACACACAGATACACTTACACTTACACTCACACACTTTTATATTTTTACTTAATACTTTTTAATTTATAAATTTTTAAAAATTGTATGTAAGAAGAAAAAGCCAAAGTGCCTGATATATAATCATTTTATTTTACTACAATTGTACGAACTTTTATTAAAAACATACTTTACATACCTTAAAGCAGTAAATCAGTAAATCAATAGAGGTGTTATTACCTAACACCTAAGGGATTAGTATGCTTTTGTTTTACTGTTTTACTGCTTTAACTCATGTTTTACTGCTTTAACTCACTGCTTTACTGCTTTAACTATCTGCTTTACTGTTTTAACTCTCTGCTTTACTGCTTTAACTCATATATTTATTAACATTACACACCTTAAAGCAGTAAATCAGTAAATCAATAGAGGTGTTACCTAACACCTAAGGGATTAGTATGCTTTTGTTTTACTGCTTTACTGCTTTAACTTTCTGCTTTACTGCTTTAACTCACTGCTTTACTGCTTTAACTCACATACATTACATACCTTAAAGCAGTAAATCAGTAAATCAATAGAGGTGTTACCTAACACCTAAGGGATTAGTATGCTTTTGTTTTACTGCTTTACTGCTTTAACTTTCTGCTTTACTGCTTTAACTTTCTGCTTTACTGCTTTAACTTTCTGCTTTACTGCTTTAACTTTCTGCTTTACTGTTTTAACTTTCTGCTTTACTGCTAACTTTCTGTTTTACTGTTTTAACTCATATATTTATTAACATTATGTTTTTTATTTTGTTTTAATACTTTTATTTTATTATTATTTTTATTTATTTTTATTATTATTTTTATTATTTTTATTATTTTATTTTTATTTTATTATTATACTTAGTGTTATTTACTTCATGCCTATTGTTATTATTATTTAGAACACACATACACACACACACACACACCACACACACACACACACACACTTACACTTATACACACATTCACTATGTCACTTATACACATCACTATGACACTTACATTTACCCATAGACACTTACATTTACCCTTACACTTATTCACACACACACACATTCACTATGACACTTGCACATTCACTGTATTACATTTCATAGACACTTGTTTACACTCACACACAATCACACGCAGATTTACCTGCACTCTTTACACAGATTTACCCACACAGATTGCCACACACACACACACATACACACACACACCCCACACACACCCCTTACACATATAACGTATAATTTATTAAAACATTTTATGTTTTAATTAAACACGTACATTTATATTACTCATTCAAATATAACTAAAATTATTTCAAAGTTTCTTAAAACTTCTATAATAAATCAATCATTACCTTTGAACAAGAATTTATTATTAACTGTTAATACTTTGTTTATAAATTTTATAACTATCAAGTTTTAAAATAACTTTACTAAAATTTTATGAAATTTTATTAAAACATATATTTTACGTACCTTAAAGCAATAAATCAGTAAATCAGTAGGTCAGCCCCTAGCACCCCTCTACACCAAGCTATGCCACGTTTTGTTCTATTGACTTACTGCTTTACATCCCATCATCTTTAGCCATGTAATAAGTATAAAAAGAACAAAATAAGTTCTTCTCTGCTAACATAACATGTATTTTATTAAAATCTTTCTAAGTTCTTATTTAAAAATAACAATTATTCACTTACATTTATATTATTCACTCGATGTTAACTAAAAATATTTCAAAGTTTTTTAAATAATTCGGGTTTTCTTTATTATTATTATCTATGTACATTGACAATCCATCACGAGAAAACACAACAACCTGCACTCCTTACAGATACGAAACTGACCTCTCTCTGTAAAATGTGTTGTAGGATAATCCTTTTTGTATCCCGGGGCGATTTAGGCCTAATTCCAGGTCAAAATATATTTCAAACTGACCTTTTCTGTAAAATGTGGTGCAATAACTACGTTAGGCCTAATTTAGGCCTAAATTTAGGATAAGCCTTTTTGTAGACGGGCTAATTTAATCCTAATTCCAGGTCAAAAGGTAATTCCAGTATAGACAAGAATCATTGTTATTATTATTTTTATAAATATATTTCAAACTGAAACATGCTGGATCGGTAAGATCCTTTAAGCAGGTAAAAAGGAAATGTTTTCCTTACTTGTGATTGGTCGGGGTAATCCTTATCCACTAGTTCATAAGCTAACCACCAGGGCTCAGCATGAGCCCCACCCGCAAAGGCAGCCAACCCCGCACCCGCCGCGTCCCCGTCCGCCGCGTCCCCGCCCGCCGCGTGCGCCCGCAGGCGCAATATTTCCGCGTTCCCGCCGCCGCGTGCGCCCGCAGGCCAATATTTCCGCGTACTCGCCCGCCGTTAGTGTTATTTACTTCATGCCTATTGTGTATTTAGAACACACATACACACACACACACACACACATTACACACATACACACACTTATACAACTTATAATTTATTAAAACATTTTATTTTATTTTATTATTATACTTCATGCCTATTGTTATTATTATTTAGAACATACACCACACACACACACACACACACACACACACACACACACACACACACACCACACACACACACACACACTCACACACATATAACGTATAATTTATTAAAACATTTTTATTTTTATTTTTATTATTATACTTAGTGTTATTTATCATGCCTATTATTGTTATTATTATTTAGAACACACATACACACACTCACACACACACATACACACTTACACACATACGCACCCACCCACTCGATATTTTGATGCCTCAACTTTGATGCCTCAGCTTTTGATGCCTCAACTTTGATGCCTCAGCTTTTGATGCCTCAACTTTGATGCCTCAGCTTTTGATGCCTCAGCTTTGATGCTTTAATAACTTAGCTTTGGTACCTCAGCTTTGGTGGTTCATCTTTGATGACTCATCTTTGATGGCGTCATCTTTGATACCACCTATATTGATGATTCATCTTATAAGCAGTTACACTTACCATAGACACTTACACTTATACACACATACACTATATCTCTTATTCACACATACGCATACACATAGACACTTACGTTCACCCATAGACACTTACAACTTACACACACAATATATATATATATATATATATATATATATATATATATATATATATATATATATACATATATATATATATATATATATATATATATATACTATATATATATATATTTCATTCGCGAGGGAATATTGCGCGTGCGGGCACACGCGGCCCGGAGCAGGAACGCGGAAATAATATTGCGCCTGCGGGCGCACGCGGCAGGCGGGGACGCGGCGGGACACCAGGTGGGGTTGGCTGCCTTTGCGGGTGTGGCTCATGCTGAGCCCTGGTGGTTGGCAGCAGGCTAGGAAAGCTACTCGACCAATCACAAGTAAGGAAAACATTTCCTTCTTACCTGCTTAAAGGACTTACCGATCCAGCATGTTTCAGTTTGAAATATATTTATAAAAATAATAATAACAATGATTCTTGTCTTTCTATACTGGAATTACCTTTTGACCTGGAATTAGGATTAAATTAGACCGTCTACAAAAAGGCTTATCCTAAATTTAGGCCTAAATTTAGGCCTAATTATTGCACCACATTTTACAGAAAAAGGTCAGTTTGAAATATATTTTGACCTGGAATTGGGCTTAAATCGCCCCGGGATACAAAAAGGATTATCCTACAACACATTTTACAGAGAGAGGTCAGTTTCGTATCTGTAAGGAGTGCGGGTTGTTGTGTTTTCTCGTGATGGATTGTCAATGTATAGATAATAATAATAAAGAAAGCCCGAATTATTTAAAAACTTTGAAATATTTTTAGTTAACATCGAGTGAATAATATAAATGTAAGTGAATAATTGTTATTTTTAAATAAGAACTTAGAAAGATTTTAATAAAATACATGTTATGTTAGCAGAGAAGAACTTATTTTGTTCTTTTTATACTTATTACATGGCTAAAGATGATGTAAAGCAGTAAGTCAATAGAACAAAACGTGGCATAGCTTGGTGTAGAGGGGTGCTAGGGGCTGACCTTACTGATTTACTGATTTATTGCTTTAAGGTACGTAAAATATGTTTTTAATAAAATTTCATAAAATTTTAGTAAAAGTTATTAAAACTTGATAGTTATAAAATTTATAAACAAAAGTATTAACAGTTAATAATAAATTCTTTGTTCAAAGATAATGATTGATTTATTATAGAAGTTTTAAGAAACTTTGAAATAATTTTAGTTATGTTTGAATGAGTAATATAAATGTACGTGTTTAATTAAAACATAAAATGTTTTAATAAATTATACGATATATGTGTGTGAGTGAGTGTGTGTGTGTGTGTGTGTGTGTGTGTGTGTGTGTGTGTGTGTATGTAAATCTGTGTGTGTAGAAATAGAAATATCTGGGTGTGTGAGTGTGGAATAAATCTGCGTGTGATTGTGTGTGAGTGTAAATGTAAGTGTCTATGGGTAAATGTAAGTGTCATAGTGAATGTGTGTATAAGTGTCATAGTGAATGTGTGTGTGTGTGCTATATAAGTGTAAAGTGTAAATGTAAGTGTCTATGGGTAAATGTAAGTGTAGCAATTAGTGATTGTGTGTGTATGAGTGTCATAGTGAGTGTGTGTGTGTATGTGTGTGTGTGTGTGTGTGTGTGTGTGTGTGTGTGTGTGTGTATGTGTGTTCTAAATAATAATAACAATAGGCATGAAGTAAATAACACTAAGTATAATAATAAAAATAAAAATAAAATAATAAAAATAATAAAAATAATAATAAAAATATAAATGAAAATAATAATAAAATAAATAAAAGTATTAAAGCAAAATAAAAATATAATGTTAATAAATATATGAGTTAAAAACAGTAAAAACAAGAGAAAGTTAAAGCAATAAGCAAGATAAAACAGTAAAAAGCAGAGAAGTTGAAAACAGTAAAAGTGAAGAAAGGATTAAATGTGATAAACAGGAAAGGTCAACATTAGAAAGATTAAATAAATAAGTAATCCGTAACATGTGATCGCCAGGTGTGGTGCTTTTTCTATTAGGTTACTGGTTTGGCACGAAGGTATGTAATCTGTATGATTCAACAATCAGCATGATTCAAACGATAAAAACGAAAGTTAAGCTGATAAGTGGTAAATAAAGCATACCAATCTGCCCGGGTGTGGGCCAGCACCTCTTGTGATTACTAGTTCTGCTTTAGAATACATCATATTATTGAATAAATATAGGATTAAAGCAGAGTAAAAACAGAGTTAAATGTTAAAGCAAAGACAAGTTAAAATGATAAAGCAGTGAGTTAAAAACAGTATTAAAAGGCATAAATTAGCTTGATGCCAGTAGTATAAACAAAAGCTCTCAAATCACATAGGTGTTGGTAATAACACCTCTATTGATTACTGATTTACTGCTTTAAGGTATATTAAGTATATGTTTTTAATAAAAGTTCCTTACAATTGTAGTAAAATAAAATGATTATATATCAGGCACTTTGGCTTTTTCTTCTTACATACAATTTTAAAATTTATAAATTAAAAGTATTAGTAAAAATATAAAGGGTGTAGCGAGTGTAAAGATATCAAAATTAATATATGTGTGTGTGGAGTAAACACGATAAGTGTATATGGGTTAGTGTAAGTGTCTATGGAGAGTGTAAGAGTGCTTATAAGTGTCATAGTGTGAATAAGGTGTCATAGTGAATGTGTGTATAAATGTCATAGTGAATGTGTGTCATAGTAGGAAGTATCCTAGCAGCTTGTAATATACACCAACCGAATCCTCATACCTTATAACATAGGGGTAAACACCCATATTAGGGCTATTCTATGCTAAGGGAGGCTAGAAAGGCTTGAAAAGTGGCACTCAGTTGGCACTATGTGGCACTAAGCTGGCACTATGTGGCACTCACTTGGCACTCATTGGCACTCATTGGCACTCACTTGCCACTCATTGTACTCATAGAATAATCCTTAGAACACTAATAGAACATCACTAGATAACTACTTTTGATGATTAAGGAACCATTCAAAAAGCCATCAAAAGCTACAAAAGGTCAAAAAAGTTACAACGCCAAAAATTGTACCGTAGAATACAAAAGGGTTGACCGAAAAAATTTGGGTTCTCAAGTTGTCTATGGAAGACCAGGAGCTGGTCGAAAAATTAAGGCTGCCCTGAAAATTAAGGATAATAAAAATCCAGGGTGGGCCAAGAATTGACCCATGGAAGACCAAAGGGTTGGTAGTGTGTTTGTACGTGTGTATAAGTGTAAATGTAAGTGTCTATGGGTAAATGTAAGTGTCATAGTGAATGTGTGTATAAGGGTCATAGTGAATGTGTGTATAAGTGTCATAGTGAATGTGTGTATAAGTGCCATAGTGTATGTGTGTATAAGTGACATAGTGTGTATAAGTGTCATAGTGTAAGTGTCTATGGTTAAATGTAAGTGTCTATGGGTAAATGTAAGTGTGTAAGTAAATGTGTGTGTAAGTAAATCTGTGAATGTATGTGTATAAGTGACATAGTGTGTATAAGTAAAATCTGTGTGTGAGTGTAAGTAAATATGTGTGATGTGTAAGTAAATCTGTGTGTGTGTGTAAGTAAATCTGTGTGTGTGTGTGTGTGTGTGTAAGTAAATCTGTGTGAGTGTAAGTAAATCTGTGTGAGTGTAAGTAAATCTGTGTGTGTAAGTAAATCTGTGTGTGTAAGTAAATCTGTGTGTGTGTGTGTGTGTGTGTGTGTGTGTGTGTGTGTGTAAAAAAAATAAGAGATATATATATATATATATATATATATATATATATATATATATATATATATATATATATATATATATATATATATATATATATATATATATATATTTTATATTTTTTTATATTTATATATATATATATATATATATATCTGTATAGCCACGTGTTAGTTCTCGATATTAAAGAGAACAAACAACGATAGCGTGGGCTTCCGCCACGTGATTTTACGGTTCGAATTCAGTGTAACGTTTCACTTTGTGATTCTCAAGACGAGAGACGTTATAACAGAAAATAAAATAAAAATAATAAAAATACGTAAATAATTAAATAATTCAAATAATTAAAATTCAAATAAAAATGATTCAGAAGTAAAATTTTCGGTGTCTCAAATAGGTCTATATGCGCAGTGTGGCAGCAAACAGAACTCTCTCTCTCTCTCTCTCTCTCTCTCTCTCTCTCTCTCTCTCTCTCTCTCTCTCTCTCTCTCTCTCTCTCTCTCTCTCTCTCTCTCTCTCTCTCTCTTTCTTTCGTTTCCTTATATATATATATATATATATATATATATATATATATATATATATATATATATATATATATATATATATATATATATATATATATATATATATATATATATATATATATATATATATATATATATATATATATATATATATATAAATTATTATTATTATTATTATTTTTTTTTATTATTATTTTATTATTATTATTATTATTATTATTATTATTATTATTATTATTATTATTATTATTATTATTATTATTATTATTATTATTTGGAAGCCGCGGACTTGCTTTTATAGACTTGAAAATTAAATTATATATTCTCCTAATTCGTAGCGCTGGACGGGTGGTTAAAAGGTCAGGGGTTTGCCTTAGAGGTAAGAGGTCGAGTTCTATTTTGAAATATGACACGGATAGAACTCGAAACGGTGAAGACGATAAGGCTTGAGGTGGTAAGGAAGGTTAAGAACAGAAAAAAAGGGACGGTGGAAAATCGTGTCATGACCACGTGGGCGCAGAGGTGTGTGTGTGTGTGTGTGTGTGTGCAGATGGGTGGCGGGACGGGTATGGTGGGACGGTATACAAAGGAGGATGGGACACAAGGCGTGCGGATGTGAACCTACGGTTCAGGTGGGA
>JABUQX010053140.1:27500-37500 GCA_015478945.1 Trachelipus rathkii
TTAATGTGAAAGGTATCAATCGTTACAAGAAACGTAAATTTGAGTATCCGGATTTGGAATCAGCAAGGCGACCTGTACCACACTCCGACGATGTCCCCATCTCAGTGTTCACTACACTCCCAGACCTAGCATTGTCTGATGAAGAAGATATCCAGGATTTGGTGTGCACACGTGCAGATAGTGGTAGTGAATATGAAGAAAGTACTTCTACACAGCAACAGTTCTCCCAGGAAGAGATCAATGATTTAGTACGAGAGTTAAGTCTCTCCAAGCAAGATTCTGAGCTTTTAGCATCTAGACTAAGTGAAAAGAACTGTCTCAAGGCCGAATGTAAAATAACTTTTTTTCGGACAAGAGAGGTAGTACTTCTTCCATATTTCATTGAAGAAGAAGACCTAGTATACTGTAGGAACATCCCTGGACTCCTACTTCAAATGGGGTTACCTAAATACCGACCAGAAGATTGGCGATTGTTTATGGATAGTTCAACGAGAAGCTTGAAGTGTGTTTTATTGAACAATGGCAATAGTTATGCATCGATTTCAATAGGTCACTCAACAAAACTGAAAGAGAAATATGAAAATATAAGAATGATCTTGCAGAAGCTTAGATATAATGAACACCAGTGGTCTATATGCGTTGATTTGAAGATGGTCAACATCTTACTTGGGCAACAAAGCGGAATATACTAAGTACCCTTGTTTCATATGCTTGTGGGATAGTAGAGCTAAAGAAGACCACTGGGAAAAAGTTGTATGGCCTGCTAGGGAAAATATGACTGTAGGTGCATCAAATATCATTAACGAACCACTGGTTGACAAGGGAAAAAAAAACTAGGACTGATAAAGCAATTTGTTAGGGCCATAGACAAAGATGGTGAATGTTTCAAATATATTTGCAGATTTTTCCATGGTTGAGTATGGAGAAACTCAAAGCTGGAATGTTGCTTGGCCTCAAATTCGCCAAATCATCAAGGATGACAATTTCATAAATTCCATGACAGATATTGAAGCATCTGCCTGGAAAAGTTTTGTCTTGCTTGTTCAGAACTTTTTGGGCAACCATAAATCTGCCAACTATGTAGAACTCGTGCAGAAAATGCTTTCAGACTTCAAAAATTTGAATGCTAATATGAGCATAAAAGTTCACTTTCTACATAGTCACTTAGATCGGTTTCTGGATAATCTAGGATGTTATAGTGAGAAACAAGGGGAGAGGTTCCATCAAGATATCAAGGTGATGGAAGAAAGATACCAAGGAAGATGGGATACACACATGATGGCAGACTATTGTTGGAGCCTTCAACGTGATTGTCCACATTCTGCACACAGAAGACAATCATATAGACAGCGATTTGTAATGCATTAATTGTGATTTCATTGTACTGAATTAAATGTTTTGACCTATTAGCATTTTATTTACTTACTCATTAACAATTTGATATATATCTTTCGTGTTTTTTATTGTGAATTACGTTACAACCTAACATAAATTGTTATTAATGTATTTTTGTGACCACCCTGTATCTCAAAAACTAGAGCCAATCTAGGAAAACGGAGGTCATATTCGGAATCAGGGCAACAAGTTACCTATAAAATGACCTTCAAATGTTTTGCCGCAAAATCTTTGTTGGCCTGTTATTATTATTATTATTATTAATATTATTATTATTATTATTATTATTATTATTATTATTATTATTATTATTATTATTATTATTATTATTATTATTATTATTATTATTATTATTATTATTATTATTATTATTTTAGGTTAGGTTAGGTTAAGTTAGGTTAAGCTAAGATTTATTGGATTCTTTACAGAAACTCTAAATAACCGTATTTTTCTTTTACAAATGCCAACCCTTTTTCCTGTCTACCCAATTTCCTCTCGACCATTTGGGTATAGGTACCCTATGTATGACCTTTGAGAATATAAAGTTGAACTTTATAAAAATTTGAGAGGCTTGAGCCGGAGTAAAACCTTTAAAATATTATAAGTTGGAGTCTTATACGTTTTTCCGACGGACTCGTCAACCTTTCAAAATTTAATTTTTATTAAAGCGTTAACAAAATTTAAATTTTGGCGTTAATAAGTCTGTCACTTGAATGCAATTTTCGCAAACTAAAATAAAAATAATATATATATATATATATATATATATAGAAATATATATATATATATATATATATATATATATATATATATATATATATATATATATATATATATATATATATATATATATATATATATATATATATCTTTCTCTTTATTTTTATATATATATCTTTCAATTCTCCTCCTCCTCCTTCGCAGCTATTTTTTTAATTCCCACCCATTAGTCCCTTTAAGTACTTGTACGTAATTTCCCTCTTTCTAAGAGGTTCTCCTCCCTTTTTTCCCGTCACAGCCCCAGGGCCATCCGGTGCCTCTTCCCGCATGGGTCTTCAGCCCACCTCACACTTCTTCCCCGTGGATGAGGGTACAGGCTAAAACCGGTCCTTTCGCTTGCCTTTCGACCAGGGAAGCCAATTGCAGAGGACCCAGAACCTGGGTTAACCGGTGAGGAGTCTGTCCTTCATTTTCGTGTATAATCTCGGGCTCTAATGTGGTTATTTAGGTTCCGTGAGGTCCACGGGTGGAAAGCGAGCGAAGAGTTCTGGGAGGATCTTCTGAGGCCTCATCCTCAGCCTGACCTACGGGGTAGGGTCCGGGAAGTTGTGTGGGTCTCTGGCCTGTAACCTGTTGTGGGGAGAAGGACTACCCTTTCTTATGAAATAATGAAATATACCCCTTTCCAGGCCACCGTTATTTGTTTTTATGTTTCATTTGTTTTATAATTGCCCATCTAGAATATGTCCTTTTACGAAATTGGCTCTTCAAGCAAAAACGTTTATTAACCAAGCAAGCACAACAATCATAACGGGAGCAATTCCATCTGTCGGGTTACCAGCCTGACCCACCTCGGTCCATCCTACTGCCTAGACCAGCAGGTGTTTTTCTTTATTGCCTTCTAGCTGACACCTAAAGTCCTCTGCGCAATCCTTCAGCGATGTTTCATGCCCTCTGGGTAGCGGCGCCGTCGACACTGCGAACAGGTGCAAACGGTCGGTAGCCTATCCCGAAAAGGTTGCGCGCCCTCGCATCCGTAGTTGGTTTCTAGGGTGATTGTATCTATTCTCATTGCTGATGCCCTTCGGCGAGTCGCCTAGCTGATACATAACTTCCCGATCATATTAGCTTTTATTACGATCCACTACCCGATATATTACTTATTACGATCCACTATCCTGTCATCCTCAACGCCTCTCGGAAACATGCCTCTTAGTTCCTCCTGATGAAATAAGAGGCACATCGAGAAGACACTACTTTATTCTTTAAAACAGAGAAACGAATGATGGTTGCATGGTCATTTGAGAAATCTCTCCAGAAAGAAAATATTCTCCGTTACACACAGAAGTGTTTTAGATTTTCCTCCTCTCTTTTGGACCGCAATGACACCCAGAACCCGTCATTTTGCCTGGGACTTTAGTACTCTTTTCACCTTTGCAAAGGGAAAAGTTAGGGTTTACCAAGCTGACAGTGTTCGTACGTTTTATTTCCCTGAGCCAGACGTTGCTTTCAATGACAACGGTTGGTCATCCCCGAAAATATTGTAGGGGAGAAGATTTATACATTCCCTGTGAAAACACAACACAGCTGCAAAAACTGGGAGATCCGCACAGTGCTTTGTCCCGTGTAAAATTGCCGGTCCCGTTTTGTTTCTGTTTGATAGATGAGGTTTGAGGAGTTTATGTACGCAGTAACAAAGATTGAGCAGGAGAGATGCCAAGATTCACGGTTAGCTCAATAGGCAAATTATCCATAGAGACAAAGGCAATCATGAATTTGCTACAATTGCAAGTCACCGCCTTCTGCTGCGAGTGTTTAAATCGCATCGGACAATAATCTATTCACTGGCCCAGTAGTAACTCTTTCCTAAATTCTAGCGAAATTCCAAGACATGTTTGTACTGTAGCGCTGCCCTCCTACGTTGCCTATACTACGACTCTCACAATAGTCGCAATAAAGCTGGCCCTTTAGGTATCAATCTCTGCGCCGTTCAAGTTGTTTTGGCCATTCTAACCTAACTTTTCTAGACTCGGTACTAGTTTTCAACCAATAACAAGAATGACCTAAGAGTTGTTTGTTCATTCCCACTATGGCTTAGATGGACATTTTTCTCTTGCAAGACACTCTGTTCATAATACGCCTCGCCCGATTAGTTAAGCCAAACTCCTTACGAGGCCCGCCATCTCATGTGCCGATATAATCTGTTTTCCCACCGTTAGCTCAATTTCTGAAAAAAGATGTTGCTAAACTCAAAGAAGATTAATCGCCAAGGCTATAAGATTGATTCGCTTAAATACTCAATACAATTTCTAATTTCTAAAGCAAAAGCACCACTTACTCCAAATTGTAAAATATGGCAACTCGAGAAGAAGACCTTGTCATACCGTTCTTCTTCCATAGCATAGCAATTGACTTTTTTCAATAGTTTGTAAAGGCAGGCCAATCACAGCCTATCGAACATACACCACCAGAACTAATCCTGGGACCGATAGTTTTGCAGGATTATTCCACGTCTTCTGAACGCCTCCTATATTCGTCTGCTCTTCCAAATTTTCTACCATTTGGCAGAACTCTTTGAAGGATTCTATCATTTGCCAAGGTGGGATGAAATTGGAATTATTAGTGTGCCCGTGGTGCAAATATCTGGAACTGTTGACGACCGCACTGCTCTTCGTCTCCTCTCGTCGTCATCCGAGCATCTCTCGCTTCTGTCCTGCTCTGCTCTTCTCTCTTGCTCTCTCGGTCGTCTTCTCCGTCCTCTCGTCTCGTCTCTGGCTCGTCCTCCTCGTCTCTCGTCTCTCTGTCTCTGGTTGCTCTCTCTCTCTTCATCTTCATGTTCTTTGCGTTTCCTGAGAGCGATTGAATTGGAAAAATCATTCAAGCGCAAACACCACGAGCTCTCCAAGCGTTCTAAATCTGTTGGCGGCATGAATGGGGACCCAGAGGTTCCCAATCTTAAAACTCAAATTGTCCAGTTTTCCAAAATCGCCCACCTGATGGATCACTGACAAAGTCTCTAGCGCTAGACCCTCCGTAAACCCAACGGATCCCATATTGAAATCCTAATATTGCAACTCCAAATAGGTTAGCTAAAAAACTTTTTCGGGTCTTTCAAATGCTTACATATACTTGCTTCCTTTATGGAAACCTACTTCCAGTATTTTTCATCGCCATGTTGCGAATCTGCTGTGCCTCGCAGATGCTTGAGTATCGCTTCTTGTTTTACCACATATGAGCAATTTTTGGTTGCTTGCTTTGTCAATCAACGCAGAAGCCAATTGTCGGACGCAATAAAGACTGGTTGAACTCAACTAACTCGCATTCATGCGCAAAGCCCCCTATTGCCTTTATCCTAAGAAACGACTCACTGAGAATCTCCTCCCGGTCCCCATTAAATTGACCGGGTCCGTACCAACATAGATCTCTTCTGTATGACTCTTGTCCTTTACCACGGAGGATTTGTTGGGCTTCTCCTTACAAGGACCCACGTGCTCAACCTTTCCTGTCCTCCATCTCAATCCGATTTCCATACAATCACCCCTACGCCACATAGAGACATTTTGATTTTTCAGTCAAATGACTATCCAATATTACTAATGCTGTAACAATATTTGTGCTGCAAAAAATAATTCCAGTTATTACTATTACTACAGCCATTCTTTTTGAGAAGAGTTGTGGTCAGCGTGTCTTGGACTTTGACGTATTACGTCATCTCTCTTCAAAATCTTGGGGTACTGATCGCGTCTTTTACGTCTCCACTGTCGCCAGCTTATACCTTGATCGGGGAATTGGACTATGGGTCTTTGTAGTGATAGTGGTGATGTCAGGGCCCTCCCCAAGCTCTATCTACAGCGCCTTGTTTGATCCTATTGCCAAAATGTGTAGGGCGATCGTATCTCTACGGGAGTCCTTCCGATCGTTTGCTCTCCTGTTGTCGGTGGTGAGTCTCTGAGAGTTGAATTCTTCAATGTGGATGCGCATTCCCTTTTCTTCGAAGGCAAAGTACCATCATGCGCGCACAACGTTTAGTCTTCTCTTTCAAACCCCAGAACAAACCCGTCCTTCTTCGATTGCATGCTGACAATGGTTTTCGACATATTACTGTTATATATTGATGTGCCCTCTCTCCGAATTTATTCCTTAAACCAAGACCACTCTTCATGTCTGTATTCATAATCGCGCTCAGTGCCCTCCAGTGCGCTTAAGAATCCTTTATTCAAAAAGCACAATGGTAATGCGCAGCTTGTATGCCGCATAATTTCTTCGGCTTCTTCCCATTGGCCGTCGTCATTATTTCCTACTTTTAACGGTTGAAAACATGTCTTCTATTTAAGAGGTTTATTTTCCCATAGCTTTCTGAATATCCCTCGTCGTGGAGCTGGTTTAGAATAGTATACTATATATTCTCGGTTTTTTTCTTCAAAGAATGGGAAGAATATTCTTAGCAACAATTTTTCAAGTGTTTTGTCATGTAATTTATGGGCAGGACTATTTATAGTGTGTAACTGACATCTTTTTATTTAGTTTTAAATTTTATCTGTTGGGTCTGGAATATTTATTGTCACTATCCGGACACTTTGTGTGGTCTTTAATGACGATGTTTTAATTCGGAGTGGAGTTTGTATGATTATTTCCCAGAACCATTAACCGCATGTGATAGGTGTGGATTAGTTTTCCAACTCAGTGTGTGCCGCTCTCCTTCAGGTGTTGAGCTCGTGGGGTGGGGTCCGTGCATGCACATAACTAAGCTCTCAAACGATATATTATTTGATAGTTATATAGTGGATTGAGTATTTATGATTATTTATATAGTATTATGATTAATATGGTTATTTATATATATATGATATATATTGATTTTATAGTGTTCTTATTATTCAGGTATGTTATATAGTCATATATATATTATGTAGTTATTTCCTCCGCAGGGGTGTTATTGATTGAATTCTTGTGTTTGTGGTGTTGTTATGGGAGTCAAAGTGTGCAAATTGGGACGGGTTTTACATATTGACAAGAACGCAAAATTCGGTATACGGGTTTTTTTGCGTAGTATTCTGGTCCGGGCCCTAGGAATACTGCTAAGCCTTGGGTTGCGACACGTAAATATCTTTGTACCTCGTTCCCCAAGGCGATGGGTCAGTATGTTGACCTTGTTTCAGCAGTTCATGGCGAAATCCTTTTTTAAGGCTGCTTTCCGGCATCCCCTCCTGATTTTTTCTTAACGTTAATTTTTTCTGGTATTCTGTTTCAGTCTCTTTTCTCTCTCAGTAATCTTTCGTCATCCCTGAGTTTTGTTTTCTTTTATTGTTCCGATTGAGTTATTGATTTAAACGCCGGATGTTAATTACCTTCCTTATTAGGAGGGGCGGTTATCCTTTAGGGTTGTTCTTTCTGTCTGGTCGCGCTGGCGTGTGAGCCAACATCATTGTCGTGTCTTGGATTCGGTGAGGTGCCGACCTACGCATCCAGGTTTGGTCCTTTGTTTCCTTCCGCCTCTGTGCAACACTTGTATCATATTAAGAGGCTCCCGTCAATTCAGCTCTGTCCTCCCGGGCGACAACCCATGGACTCGCAACCCATGAGGTGGCACAAACCGCTAGCTCCAAGAGCCATTTGCGCAACGATTTGTTTTGATTACCTGACCTACTCTTTTGGATTGCACTCGGAACATTAACGCCAAGACTCCCTCCACTTCACCTGGAAGGCCTATGCCTACCCCCAGAGATCTCTCACCTCGCACTCCCTCGATATCCCAAGTGCTCGAACTATTGGGGCAACCCCGAAAAGGGGCCCCCATCCTAGTCGCTTTCATCTGTTTACTGCAGATGCTGTAGCCCTCCCAGGACTGCCATAATTCCCAATGTATTACTTATTGCGATCCACCACGTCCATACTTCTTACCGACCATAGAATTATAAATTTTAGCTATGCGTTTGATGAAGCTTTAGAAGTTGAAAACCCTTACTGTCACGTTAATGAGAACGGGTTCCTTCTCGTTCAAGCTACTACTGGGAATTAAAGTTTCATACTGTCATCCTTAACGTCTCTTGGAGATATCCCTTCTATTGGCACTCCTGACGAAATAAGAAACACATCCAAAGGCACTATTTATGCCCCCGTGCAGAAAAATGAAGACATTGCTTTCATTCTCAGCCATCTCCTACAGAAGAGATTTCCTGTTGCATATGTGTACAGGTTTTCCCCACGTCGAGCCTCTTCTGACACCCCAAATCCACACTTGTTTCAAACTTTTTTAATATCTCTTTTCCACATACAAAGATGAAAATAGGGTTTGCAAGCTACAATGTTGGCCCATTTATTCCCCGACCCAGACGTTGTTTCTAGTGCCAGCGGTTTGGTTATCCCCGAAAATACTGTAGGGGACCGGGTGACATCAGTGTAATTTGCAGAGAATTTCATATTCCCTGCGTAAATACTCCACATTGCAACAACTGTGGGGAAGTTCACAATGCCTCTTCCCTAAAATGCCTGTCTTTCCTGTTTGAACAGGAGGGTTTGGAGCTATGTACCATAAAATAATTGAACAAGATAGATGCCATACACCAGCTCAAAGGCAAATATCCCACAAAACAAACAGAATCCTATACTACAGTTGCAGCAAGTCCCCCGCCTCCGAGTATCAACCCATCGACACAATCACATCAGTAGAACTTCACCCACCACAACTTCAGTGGGACATGCAATTGCTACAACCTCCCCGCCTGCATTGCCTATATTACCTACTATTCAAATAATTCGAAAACAGGCTGCAATCCACTCTCCCTCCCAAGATTCTGTCAACAACATTTCTGTGAGTACTGGATTTAAACCAACTAGTAACGAAACAAAGTTTCATTATCCACCACAAAGCTCGGAGAGCATTTCCTGCGAAGAAATTCTTCCCCCTACCTCCCAATGAGCTCGCCAAACCAACGTAAGAGGCCTGCGTTTATGTCCCCTAATCTATTCCCACCATTGCTCCTGCTCCTAAAACGGATGTTTCTGAGCAGAAGCAAAGGATTAGGCACCAAACCAAGGATTATTGGATAAAATATAAAGCATGTGAATTCCTAAGGCAGGACACATCGACCCCAGGTGTAAAAATTGCAACTCAGAACAAACCTCGCTACAGCTCTTTTCCCCGAGACAAAAGCATCGGCATCAATAGATTGTGCCCAATCAGTCACAGCTGTCGAACAACCCACAAACTAACCATCTGATAGCTTGCTGGATTATTCCAGGTCTTCCTAATTTTCCACCAACTCCTCTTCCTTCGAGTTTCTTATCACAACATTCCTAAAGTCCTAAAGGATTTTATACCCAACCGGATCAAATGGATTCCAGTATCTAAATGGAGCTTGATGTGACGATCCTCCTCCTTCTACCACTTGTTGCGCTTCTGAGAGAAGTGAATGGAAAACTGTTCAGTGCAAATACAGGGAATGTGCTTTTTCTTGGTTCTTCCAATATTGCCAGTCTTAAGTTTTTGTTTGTTAGCCTGCTTTACAAGCTGTATTAATTTTATCTATCCACCATTGAGGTTTCAGATTCAATGGTGCCCAATAAAATATCTCCAATGTCCATCTATCGAAACTTTTCTAGCTAAATGCATGCGAAACTCCATTTCTGTTACTTGATTATAATAAAAATTATAGCTGTTGGGGCATTTGGGATCTTTTCAAATTGTTCCCCTTTTTATCCCTACACGTTTCTTTGTGCTGTTCTCGCGAATAGGGTACATGTCTCGCAGCCATAATATGACGTTACAGGCATCACACATATGTTCAAACTTTTCCCCAAATGGAAAATGGAAATTAGTCACATAAGCTAATATTCATTCTACCCATCATACTCCAAACTACTATATTCATATTACTAACGGGGA
>JABUQX010053140.1:45000-47500 GCA_015478945.1 Trachelipus rathkii
AGATAATGAGAATGGTAGGAAGGTGATTGATTTTTATGAGGAGAGAGGTTTGTGTTTAAGCAATTCATTCTTCGAGCACAAGAATATTCATAAGTATACTAGAGCTGGTTTAGGTAGAGATAGTATCGAAGTGTTGCTTTGGTAGATGATTTTGTGGTGGTGAAGAAGGAGATGCTGAAGTATGTGATGGATGTTAAATCAGTGAGGGGGTTTGGATAGGAATATCAGATTATTATGTTGTTTAATGTAAGATTAAATTAGTGTGGGTATGGATGGAGAAGAAAGATAAGGAATAAAGTGGGAAGAATGAAGAGTGAACAAGTTTATAAGGAAAAGTGTGTGAGAGCATTTGTAAATAAATTAGCTGAGTGTGAACAAGATGAAACGGAACATATCAGGACTCAAATGAAGGAAGCCTTTGTTAGTAGTGCTAGAGAAGTTTGTGAATGTGCTAAAGTTGGAAGTAAGAACTTCAATAGTGAGTGGTGAAATGAAGAGGTGATGCAAGAGGCGTGATGGATGTACTAAAAGCCATTGATAAGATATCAAAAGAAAGGTGTATGAAAATATATAAGGAAATAATAATAATTAAGACTAAAAGTTGCAAACATAAGAAAAGAAGAGGTAGATGAACAGTTTGGAAGGAGGATGAATGGAACTTACAAGCTAATAGGAAGCTCTTTTGGAAGAAAGTGCGAAAGGTTAAGAAAGAGGTTAAGAGGAATCTTTATAGAATAATCATTAGGGATAGTACTTTCGTGACTGATGGTGAGGAGAGAGTAGAAAGAACATTTAGAAAATCGCCATAACATTTGCAGTAATGAAGAGCTGATATTGAATGTGTGTAAGTTTGATTGTGTGAGAAGACATCCATTTTGGTAATGATGTAATTAGTAGGGAGGTGGTAATGGGTAGAGTGAGAAAGTTGAAGAATAGTAAATCCGCTGGTATAGATGGAATTACTAGTGAAATGATCAAGAATGATGGAGAGATTGTGATTGACTGGGTAAGGAAGTTTCGTAACGAAATGTTTACGAGGGGGGCAGTTCCGAAGGATTGGAGAAGAGTGGTAATAGTACCATAATATAAGAAAGAGTAAGAGAAGTTAACGGAAATTGTAGGAGCTATAGAGGAATTAGTTTATTGGGTGTTGAAAGGAAGATATATGCTGGTATTTTGGCTGAAAGAGTGTGTTAAGTAAATGTGGGAGTGATTGGAGAAGAACAAGGTGCATTTAGAAGTGGTAGAGGATGTGTAGATCAAATCCTCGTATTAAAAACAAATGATGGAGAAAATGAAGTGAGAAAAGGAAAAGAATATGTAAAACAAATGATGGAGAAAATGAGAGAGAAGATAAATAAATTTTATTTAGGCTTTATGAACTTGCAACAGGTGTATGACAGGGTTAATAGGGAAGCTCTGTGACGGTGGTAGGTTTCTGAATAAAATTAAAAGTATGTATGTCAACAGTGAAGCGTATATAAGAATAAATGGAGTTGAAAGTAAATGGATTTATATTAATACTGGATTGAGACAGGAATGTGTTATTTATCCTTGGCTATTTAATTTGTATATGGATGGGGTGATGAAATAATTAGAAGTAGGGGTGGTAGGGGAAGGTGTTAGGCTGATGGAGAATGAAATAGAGTGGAGAGTGTCCTGCCTATTGTACGCTGATGATTTGGTTTTGTGTTGCGAATCTGAAGAAAGTTTGAGAGGACTAGTAGGGCGGTTTGGCAGGGTGTATAAAAGAAAGGGTTTGAAGTAAATGAAGAAAAGAGTAAGGTGATAGTATTGAGTGAGGAGAGTCTGTGGTATGAAATCATGTTGGATCTTGAGCAATTGGAACAAGTATCTGAGTTTAAATATTTAGGCTACATGGTGGATGAAAAGGGAACGGATATGTAGAGTGTAGAAGGAAAGTTGTGAATGGTAGGAAAGTGGCTGGTGCAATTAAATGCTTGGTGAATACAAAGAGGTTAAGTCTTGATTGCGCAAGGTTTCTGCTTGAGGGTATGTTGTTACCGGTGTTAATGTATAGTAAGGAATCTGTGGTTTGGAATAAAAAGTATAGATCTAAGGTACAATATGTTCAGATGGAAAATCTTATGAGTGTATTAGGTGTGAGAAGAACTGATAAAATGAGGAATGATGAAAGGTGTAAATGAGAGAATAAACGAGAGTGTATTAAGATGGTTTGGTCAGATGGAGAAAAGTGATAGTCGGTTTGTTAAGCGGATTTATAGTGGAGAGTAAGCTAGGAATCGATCGTCAGCGTACCAAAGAAAAAGCAGATTAAGTCAGTAAAGAAATGTCTGAAGGAAAGGAATGTAAGTAAGATGAACCCTAAATTGACGAGATAACACAGCGAGGGTTCGTCGCGGTCTTGTGAAGCCCTAGGGTGGAATTATTTTTTTTACTGCGATGGGCTCTCATTTAATGGTCTGAGTGGAAGGATTGCAGGAGGGATTTTCCATTCGACTTCCGACGTGCTATTCAA
>JABUQX010053140.1:65000-67419 GCA_015478945.1 Trachelipus rathkii
ATTGCTTCATCAGTTGATTTCGAACGAATATACTCACAAGTATATTTTCCTATTTTCCTCTAACTCAACCCTGGACGATTCTGGCATTCCTCCTCCTCCACCTTCTCCTCTCAGGTGTCCTATGTCTTTGCCTGTGATTACATTTGATCGGGTGCATGGGCTCCTGAGATCTATGAACGTTAGGAAGGCGGGGGGCCCGGATGGCATTCCTCCCCGAGTTTTGAGGGAGTGTGCTTCCGAGCTGTCCCCTCCCCTCGTTCAACTATATTCTCTATGTCTCAATACTAACACTTTCCCTCAGTGTTGGAAGCACGCACATGTCCAACCTATTCCGAAAAAAGGAAGCCGCTCTGATCCTTCTAACTATCGCCCTATAGCTCTCACCTGTATTCTATCTAAGATCTTTGAAACCCTTCTTAACTCTCACTTCTTAGACCATCTGGAATCTCATTCTCTTCTTTCAGATCGCCAGTACGGCTTTCGGCGTTCGAGGTCTACTGGTGATATACTTTCCTATTTAACCGATTTATGGTTTTCCGCCCTTAGGAACTACGGGGAGACCTGCGTGGTGGCGCTTGACATATCCAAAGCATTTGACCGGGTATGGCACGCGTCACTGCTCTCCAAGCTCCCCTCCTTTGGGTTTCCTCCTTCTCTTTGCTTACTTATGTCCAGCTTTCTTTCAAGTCGCTCAATATCGGCTGTGGTTGATGGAGCGAATTCAGCTTTTCTGTCCATAGTGGTGTTCCTCAGGGTCTGTCTTATCTACTACTTTATTCTTACTTTTCATTTAATTGATCTTCTCACCTGTACTCTAACTTTAATCCACTCATATGCCGATGACTCGACCCTTCATTCTTCAACTCATTTCAATTCTGCTCCCTCTTTTACTTCTAGAATTGCCTCTCGTCTTAATCTTTCCGATTCTATTCTCGCTGATCTGGACAGAATTTCCGATTGGTGGCGATATGCAACCTTGTACGAAATTCAATTTCTTTAAAAACTCAACTTCTAAAATCTCCCTCTCTAACACACCTTCTAACTTTTCCTATCTCTTTCGACGGTTTCTCTCGCTCCTCTCCTGTTAACAATATAAACATCCTTGGCCTTACATAAAACAAAAAAATGTTTGGAAACCTCACATCACAACGGTTGCTGGGCGGCCTCAAAGAAACTGGAGTTTCTGTTTTGACTGGCCGATTTCTTCCTCTTCTCCGTTACTCCAGCTATACAAGGGTCCCCATCCGCCCTTGTATCGAGTACTGTTTCTCATATCTGGGGGGGCTCTGGTTTTACCCGGCTTTTGACAGGGTCGAGTCAAAAGCCAAAAGGCTTATAAACTGGTTTCACCCTTTGGTTTCTTTTTTCCCAAAGTTTTCCCAAACGTTTTGGGGGAAAACCCCCTCTATACTTTGCGGCGCGATGTGGTACTTTATTCTTTTCCTATAGTACCCGCAGCGGCAGGTGTTCGAGGGAACTTACCACTCGCGTACCACCACCTTTGCGACGCCCCTCTTAGCTGCAAGGGGTGCTGTGTCTTGGGCAGCGGAGTTA
Organism: Trachelipus rathkii; assembly: GCA_015478945.1. Classification (NCBI taxonomy): domain Eukaryota; kingdom Metazoa; phylum Arthropoda; class Malacostraca; order Isopoda; family Trachelipodidae; genus Trachelipus; species Trachelipus rathkii. Next base: position 66,555 of record JABUQX010053140.1, read on the forward strand.
TCTGTGGATATTGGTAAACTCCAGGCTAGTTCGCTGCGGTGCTTCCTTCTTTCCTGCCACCTCTGTTCTGTGGAATTCTCTTCCATCTTCTGTGGTTTTTCTGCTGAATTTAATCTCCTCACTTTAAAGACTGTGTCTGTGGCTCATCTGCGTAATTTAACGCTGGATAAATTTTAACGTGGCAACACGCCCCTCTACTGACTAGGGCTCTGCCGTGGAGTTGTGGTGACAAGGTAAAAAAAAAAAAAAAAAAAAGTAACGAGCCTATCAATATTAATATTGCTAGATTTCGATTGTGACTCAAATTACTGTCACTACCTTGAGACGGCATTAGTCAACTCATTCTAATCAATTTCTCACAAAAGTTGCTAAATTTTCTAACAAGTCCCATCAGAACAATTTCTATTCACATTCCGAGTGTCCGCGTGCGAATGCAAATAATTCTATTTTTTAATATTTGCCGAAAGTCACTGCGAATATTTAACACACCCGAAATAAATATATATCATACTATATATATATATATATATATATATTATATATATAATCTATATATATATATATATATATATAATATTATATATATATAAATATATTATATATATATATATATATTATAATATATATATATATTATAATTATATAATTAATATATATATATACATTATATATTATATATTATATATATTTTATATATATATATATATATTATATTATATTATATATATATATATATATATATATATATCATATATATATATATATATATATATATATATAATATATATATTATATATATTATATATTATATATATATATATTATTTTTTTGCACCTTTTCTCTAAAAAAAAAAAAGTGCCGGAAT
>JABUQX010053141.1:5000-7500 GCA_015478945.1 Trachelipus rathkii
ACTGTCTTATATTCCTAATGTTCATGTTTTAATTATAACTTCCAGGCTTATGAGATTAAAAGAAATAAATTTATTTCTGAAGGGGAATATAAATACTGAAAAAAAAACTAGAAAACCTAACTAGCTATATAAAGAACTAACTAACTACAGCTGTACCTAACTATAACTATAATTGTATTATAGTTAACTATATAATAATATATTTAATTGCCAAGATTCTATTGATGTTTCCTATCATTATAAGTCTTCGTATCTAAATTAGTTACAGGAAGGAAAAAAACCATTTGGTTTCGGTAATTCTATTTGCAATTCATTATTGCTTATTTTTATGTTTTTAGCCTATTTTATAATTGGAAATATATAATTAAATTTTAATTATAATTATTAATTATTAATAGAAATAAAAATATTAATTATGATTAATATTGAATGATTACGCTGTAGCTTCTAATAAATAATTTTAAATAGTGTTATCACTTCCGTTTTTTTAAAAGCATCAAAAAAAATGTTAATAGATTTACTGTAAATTTCCAGGTACACATTAATAGAAATTAGAAAACTTTTAAATAAAATAGACAAACGCAAACATACATACGCTCTATTTGTAAATAAACAGACACAAACACACATTCATGTGCACTCATTATATTAATTTTAGGTTAATTTTTCTTTAATGTTACCTTTGATAGAAATAGGTCAGAACTCTACATGACCTACACCTGAGTTAGAGAAATTATGTAAGTTCTAAATTAAAGGTCAACCGTGTTTTTTTACACTTAGTTAAAAAGAGGGTAGTCAAAGAAAGTTAAGAAATATATATATATATATATATATATATATATATATATATATATATATATATATATATATATATATATATATATATATATATATATATATATATAATATATATATATAATAATATATATATATATATATATATATATAATATATATATCATATATATATATAACGCGCAATTTTTTACCATAGACTGACATATTCGATTTCTTTCGTGGTTGCCAGATCTACAAATTTGAACCTTCCGACTAGTCCTTATAATGCAAAGAAAATTAATTTTTAATGGTAAAACTTATAAAATTAATATATATATATATATATATATATATATATATATATATATATATATAATATAATATATATATATATATATATATATATATAATATTATATATATATATATATATATATAATATATAATATATATAATATTATAATTTGTAAGATCTTTCGCAAACCAAACAGAAAGAAATTGAATGTCTCAACCTATGTATATATATTAAATCTGTGTCTACCTCATCCAAACTTTATCCTTAACCTAAGACTAATAACTCGCCCACAATAGGACCTAACTTAATGGATCTTGTTATCCCCCAGTAGAACTAACCTAAATTAATCTTGTGAGGCCCCCTCAGTGGACCTAAACCTAAAATGGATTTTGTTTAGCCCCAAGTAGACCTAACCTAATGGATTTTGTTAGGCCAGACTTACGCCCTAATCTAATGAATTATGATATATTTAAAGCCATGTGAAGATAAAATAAATGATATATATATATATATATATATATATATATATATATAATATTATATATATACGTAGATTATGATATATATAGTATATATATATATACTACTTATCTTAAACATTTTATTAAATGTTTTAGGCGTTGAATTATAAAAAAAAAACCGTTCAGGACACATTTTAAATCGCTTTCAACAATTTACTTTTAGTACCCCGGAAATAAAAATATAAAATTTTCAATTATAATACTACATTTCGTATAACAAACACAGGTTACAGTCCAAAATTAAAACTTGTAATATTTTAGACAAATGTAGCAAGTTATATTATCGAAATAAACACAGTCTAAATCAAAGACATCCATTTTCACAAAGGTCAAATGAAAACTGGCTTTGAGACCTTTTTTTAAAAATAAAATATGTACCTGTTCGAATTATCTGGTCTCTATTTTAATAAAAAGGACGAATTCTAATAAAATTGAAGAGTCTGACAAACCTTATTTTTAAAACTAAATCTGTAAGTCTAATCAAATTTAAGCCACAACACACACACAACACACACACACACACACCACACATTATATATATATATATATATATATATATATATATATATATAATATATATATATATATATATAATATATATTATATATTATAATATATATATATAGGTATTTGTGTGACACACACACACACACCACACACACACACACACACACACACACAACACACACAATAAATATATATATGTATATATAATCATATATATATATATTATATATATATATATATATATATTATATATATATATATATATATATATATATAATATATATATATATATATATATATCATAATATATATAATATATATATATATATATATTATATATATATATATATATAATATAGTTATATATATATATATAATATTATATATATATATATATACTAT
>JABUQX010053141.1:15000-20000 GCA_015478945.1 Trachelipus rathkii
TAAATAAAAATTGTATTCCTTTTTATGTATTTATTCTAAATTAATTTTAATTTAATTTATAAATATTTAATGTATTATAGATGGAAAACAATTGTTAATTAATGACTTTATGAAATTTTAAATGTGTATCTAATTTTTAAATAAAAATTGTATTCCTTTTTATGTATTTATATCTAAATTAATTGTAATTAATTTATAAATATTTAATGCGTATCTAGATTTCAAATAAAAATTTCTATTCTTTATGTATTTTAAATATAAAATAACTATAATAATTAATGATTGTAAATGTTCTATGTGTATTTATTTCTTAAATAAAAATTTGTATTCTTCTTTATGTATTTTAAATATAAAATAATTATAATTAATGATTATAAGTGTTTTATGTGTATTTATTTCTTAAATACAAATTTGTATTCCTTTCATGTATTTTAGTTAATTAGCTATCAATTTCTTCTCTCAAATGTAATTTTAAAGGGGTACATCTATTTTCTCTATTTTTGCAAGTGTCAACACGGCTTCTTTTGCTCCAAGGAAAAAACATATAATTCAATTACCGAGTAAGGAAAATATTTTGACGTGGTCAAAAATATTTTGCACGTTAAAATGACATTATTATTATTATTATTATTATTATTATTATTATTATTATTATTATTATTATTATTATTATTATTATTATTATTATTATTATTATTATTATTAGTATAATTTTTGTTATTTTTATTATTATTATTAAATTATTATTATTATTATTATTAGTATTATTATTATTATTATTATTATTATTATTATTATACATTATTATTATTATTATTATTATTATTATTATTATTATTATTATTATTATTATTATTATTATTATTATTATTATTGATTTATTATTATTATTATTTATTATTATTATTATTATTATTATTATTGTTGATTGGTTATTATTATTTTATATTAATTATTATTATTATTATATTATTAATTATTATTATTATTATTATTTAATTATTATTATTTAATTATTAATTATTATTTTATTATTTCTAACTACTGATATTATTATTATTATTATTCTTATTATTTTACATTATATTATGATAAATTATTATTATTAATTATTAATTATTATTAAATTTTACGATTATTATTATTATTTATCTTATCATAAATTAGTTATTTAATATTTTTATTATTATATTATTACTATTATTATTTCTTACACCAAAATTGTTTATTAATTTATTATTATTATTATTATTATAAATTATTATTATTTATTATTAAACCATTATTATTATCTATTATTATTATTATTATTATTAATTATTTTTATTATTATTATCATTATTATTATTAGAATTTATTAATTATTATTAATTATTATTAATTATTATTATTATTATTATTATTATTATTATTATTATTATTATTATTGATTATTATTATTTTATTAATTATTATTAATGTTATTATTATTTTCATAATTTATTATTATTTTCATAATTTATTATTATTATTATTATTATTAATTATTATTATTAATTATTATTATTATTTATTATTATTATTATTATTTGATTATTATTATTATTTTATTATATTATTATTATTATTATTAATTTGAATTATTATTATTATCACTATTATTTTTATTATTATTATTATTATTATTATTATTATTATTATTATTATTATTATTATTATTATTATTATTATTATTATTATTATTATTATTATTATTATTATTATTTTATTATTTTATTATTATTATTATTAATTATATTATATTAATTATTAATTTTGCGGTTTCTTAATTATTATTTTTATTGCTAATTAAATGTCGTTTATATATCTAAGAATATTATTGACTATTTTTATTCTTATTATAGATTTAATCTTATATAAATTTTATTATAATTGGAATAGTGTTTGGGAGCTCAAAAAAGCAAAAACCTGTGCTACAATTAGTAACACTTTTCGAAATTTATAAGTGCATTATATATTTTTCTTATTATATTTTATATATTATTATATAATGAAATATTATTTATTCATATAATTATATATATTTCGTTTTCTGTATAAACATAATCAAGCATGTTGTATTTTTCACGTTAACTTTCGCTTCCGTATATTTTTGCCATTATTCGTTTTTATGCTATTATATATTTCAATTCTTGAATAAAGGTTTTTAGACAAATTATTATTATTATTATTATTATTATTATTATTATATTATTATTATTATTATTATTATTATTATTATTATTATTATTATTATTATTATTATTATTATTATTATTATTATTATTATTATTATTATTATTATTATTATTATTATTATTATTATTAAAGTCTTTGTATTACGAGAACTCTAAGCGATTTTCATTTGAATAATAACAGTATAGGTAAAAAAAAATTGAACAAAGAAATATCTTTGCACAGAAAAGACGTTATTGGAATAGGATATCATTTATCTTATAAAACACAGTATTTTACATATATATATATATAATATATTATATATATATATATATATATATATATATATATATATATATATAATATATATTATATATATATAATATATATATAATATATTATTATATATATATTATACTATATATATATATATATATAACTCAGTGGCGAGGCGACTACCCAGTAACTTTTTAACTACTCGGCTCTCACTCTCTCCGTCTCTCTCTCTTCTATCTCTCTATATATATACTATATCATATATATATATAAAGGTAAAAATATATATGTAAAAAAAAAAAATAAAAAAGAAAAAAAAATATATAATATATATATATATATATATATAATATATATAATATATATATATATATATAGAAGAAAATAATAAATTAAATCGCTATGTATATATTTATAATAAAATATGTCTTTATAAAATTTAACTACTTAATAGTATTCTTAATAATGTATTTGTTTCTAAATATTTTATTTATATATGAAAACGGATATTTAAAAATTGAAACTACCAACCTTTTATAAAAGCGGCCTTTAAATATATTTCTAATAGATGAAGATTAGTATCATAAACATAAATTTTATCATTTAAACGAGTTGAGAAAAGAAATTTTACTTTTTAAAAACAAATATTTGTAAAAATTATTTTTATTCTTGTGATTAATCAATTCTAGTGTTTGGTATGCAAAAATTGATTCTGAAGAGTTTTCTCCAGGTGTAAATTTTTCAATGTTAATAATGGGGTGTCATGTGTCAGCTTTAATAAAAGTGGTTGTGGGTGGATATGTTGGATGGTAAGGGCAAGAGTTAAAGGGTTATCAAGTTTGGAGATCGTTATTTATGTTGGTATTTGTCTATGGGTGAAGTCAATAGTTTCTCCTATGTGGTGATTGTTACAATTTGAACAAGGAATTTTATAAACGTAATGTGAGTTGGAAGTACTGTTGTGTGTGTGTGTGGTTTTAGGATTTTTTTTGAAAGAGAGGATGTTTGAGGAGGTAATGTGTATGGAATTAGGTAGTATATTTTTAACAGTATTGTAAATAATGGGTGGTAATAGTAAAAAAGAAGTGTGTGTTCTGTTTTGTGCATTGAGTTTGGTGTAAAAATTGTTCTTAGCTCGGCGTAAGGCAGTGTTAATGATATGTTGTGGGTAAGAGAGTTTAAGAAATGTGGAAGAGATAAGATTAATTTCAGATTGTAGGAAAGGAGGGGAGCAGATATTGAGGGCTCTAAGATAGAGAGAGGAAAGGATACCAAGTTTGGTGTTTTGGGTATGTGAAGAAAACCAATGTGTGTAACTAGGGTTAGCAGTAGATTTTCTGTATACAGAAAATTGTAAGATGTTCTGGGGGGTCCAAGAAATGAGAGTGTCAATTAAGGTAAGGGTGTTGTTGTTAGAAAGTTCTGTAGAAAATTTTATGTTTGGATGTATATTATTGATAAGGTTAAGAATGTTGGTGGGGTTTATAGTTAATGGTAAAGCTGCAAAAATATCATCAACGTATCTAAACCAGAAGGAATTAGATAACAAAGGATGAGGGAGAATATGGTAGAATTCGATGAGTTCCATAAATATGTTAGCTAGTATAGGAGAGAGTGGGGAACCCATGCTTAAGCCTGAGTTTTGTTTGTAGAAGTTGTTATTAAAATGGAAGAAATTATGATCAAGAGAGAGGAGTATGAGTTCTTTGAGGAGGGGGAAAGGGTGTGAGAGGGTTATATCATGTTCATTAATAAAACGTTCGAGTAAAGAAATGGTGAAAGGGACAGGTACTGAAGTAAACAAAGAAACAACATCAAAACTGAGTAAATTGTGGGTATTAGGGTTAATGTTTCTAGTTTTAGATATAAAGTCTACAGTATTAGTGATGTGTGAAGTGGAAATATGTCCAATGAGAGGTTTAAGGGAATTACCTAACCATTTAGATAGTTTGTATGTGGGGGAATCAATATTAGAGATAATAGGTCTAAGGGGAGTGTTGTGTTTGTGAGTTTTTGGAATTCCATAGAATTGGGAAAGTTTAGGTAAGGAGGATTTAAGATCGTTGTGGAGTAAAGGGAAGTTAGAAAGGATTTGTTTGAGTTTGCTGTTGAAGTGGTTTTGTGAGTTTTTTAATGGATTGTTGTTGAGAATAGAATATGTGTTATTGTCATTTAAGAGGGAGTTGCATTTAATGATGTAGTCATTATAGTTTAAGATTACAATATTGTTACCTTTGTCTGATCTAGTGATAATTATGTTATTGTTATTGAGAAGAGAGGAGAGAGCATTGTAAATTTTTTTTGGAAATTTGTTAAGATTAGTGTTGAGAATGTTTGAGGTAATAATTCCTTTTAAGAAGTCAAAGTTGAACGGTTGCTTAATATTCAATCCCTTCCAGTATTCAAAATCCATTAGAAATCTTTTGAGAGGGTCCTGTTGTTCTAGAGAGAAGGAAAGACCGTACCCTAATAAAATTTTTTGGTCCTTTGATAATACATAATCTGATTTGTTGATAATTTGATCCGGA
>JABUQX010053141.1:35000-37210 GCA_015478945.1 Trachelipus rathkii
CAGGTGGTAGAACAAAGCCCCGCAACAAGCACACGGAGAATTTCTACAAGGGTCGGTATTCCACAAACACGAGTATGGAGAACATTGCGTCAGCATGGCTTGTATCCTTATCATCTACAGCGCGTGCAACACCTTGAAGCAGGAGATTACGTCAAACGTTTGGAGTTTTGTCGTTGGGTAAATGCTAACCGCGCATTAATACCATTCATATTATTCACCGATGAAGCTACCTTTACTCGTAACGGGATCAACAACACCCATAACGCACATAGGTGGTCAGAGGAAAATCCACATACCATTGTGGATTCGAATTTTCAGTATCGTTTTAGTGTTAATGTGTGGTGCGGTGTCATCGATAATGTGTTGATTGGGCCTGTTGTATTGCCGAACCGGCTTACAGGTGCCATGTATGCAGACTTCTTGCAAAACGTGTTTCCACCATTATTGGATGATGTTCCTTTGGCTACAAGGATGCGTATGTTCTTCCAGCACGACGGAGCCCCAGCACATGCTACTCGTCAGGTAACACAGTATCTAAATACAATATTCCCCGATCGATGGATAGGCCGCAGTGGTCCCGTACAATGGCCCCCAAGGTCCCCAGACCTTACACCTTTAGATTATTGTCTCTGGGGATGGATGAAAACAGAGGTTTATAAGATACAGGTAAACACAAGAGAGGAATTGGTCGCTCGCATTATGAATATTGGGGCCATCATAAAACAAGATCGACATAAAATTCGTAACGCTACACGTACAATTGGCAGGAGAGTTGGAAAGTGTATGGAGGCCGGGGGTGGAACCTTTGAACAATTACTTTAACCTGATGTAATGTATAATCCTGCAACTGAGATCATGCAGATACTCAATAAATGTAATCAATAGGCCTGTAGTTTTTTATTAACAGCCCCCATACGTTTATGTATGTGCTATATTCAAACAGCTGTATCCCCACACCCTTTGAGAGTTGGACATATGTCTATTAAACCATTTATACTCACAAGAGCCCATACTATCACTCCTCATTCTTACATATTCCTCCTGAATCACCTATAGTATATATATTATATATATATATATATATATATATATAATATAATATATATATATTATAATTATATAATATATATATAATATATATATATATATATATATATTATATATATAATATGGAGAAAGTCATAGTTATTGACCTTTTGAACGGTACTCGTTAGCCGAAAAAAAATAGTACAGGTTATCTTTATGGACCATAAATAGATTTTCTATTATAGGGATTTGATGATTCAAATATATATAGGACCTGTTACGTTTTACGACTCCGTCAGTTTTATTTTTTTTTATTTTTTTTTTAACTAAAGGAATATCCAAGATTAAATTCCGCAAAGATGGCAGGAGTCGGGTCTCTCGGCCTTACCGGGGAACGACAGGGTTAGGACTATTTCCCCCACCTCGGGGAGGGTCTCCGGAACCCCCGCTTTTTGGTATTTGGGTGTCGCGGGGGTTCCTCCGCTCTCCCCTAACGGGGTATCGGAAATCGTCCCACCTTCTCTGCCCCCGTCGGCATCGAGACCCCTATTTTGCACGTGTAATCTTTACAAATAATATTATATATATTATATTATATATATATATTATATAATATTATATATTATATATATATATATATAATATATATATATTTATAATATATATATAATATATATATATATATATATAATATAATATAATATATATACAACTTAAATTAACAACTATAAAATCTATTTATGTTCCATAGAGATATATACTATTTTTTTGGGTAACTATTACCGTAAAAAAGGTCCATCGACAAAACATAATGGCGGGCGTCGAAAAAGATGTTTTTGGTATATTCTTAACAATTTATAATTAGCAACTTAAAAGAACTTATAATCGAACAATTTTTTCTTAAACTTAATTTAATGAGACTTTTTTTATTTAATTTTAACCAATTTTCATGTGTAAAATACGCAAATAATATATCATTTTCATTTAAAAAAAAACTGCATTTTCGAGACAAATGAAGCACACCCTTCCCCGAGGAGTTTCAAGTTAAGACTGAAACCGAGTATATTGAAAAAGTCGGCAAAATTTTCCTAAAATATTCCTCCGCCGAGTGAAGTAAAACCTACAAGAGTAGGTTAGTATTTTTTTTAATTATAACTTAAAAATACATTTCCCTACGATTTTTA
>JABUQX010053142.1:0-20000 GCA_015478945.1 Trachelipus rathkii
AGAAAAGGGCATGAGAATTACGATTTAATACATCAGTGACTGATTTACCGCCTATATTCGATCTTGTAAAATCGTCTTTCTAACGTGCTCTGGTTGGCATTTTACATTAAAAAATCGATAACATAGGTTATAAAAAAAATAAATAATATACAATAATTAACATTATCAGATAATAATATCGAATGTAGTAATGGTTAAGCCCACTTCCGACTACTCAACCCTTTCGCTAGGAAGTGAATTATAGAGCTATCGTACTGAACTTGGTATAGTATATATATAAATGTATTAATATTATTGTGTGTGATAAACTGATCACAGAATACGAGTTTTGGTGACCGTAGGTCACCCTTAAGGGGTTGAGCTGCTCACCTCCCATTTAAGTAAGCCATAAAGGTCATAAATTCGTCCTGAATCAACATGTATTATTATATATACCCGGTAGAATTATATATAGCTTAACGTATTACGCTATAAAAATTTAAGGATGTGAGTACTATATAAGTAACGACGTATAATCTAATCTAGTCGGAGTATACAATGAATTTACGTTAATAACCTCTGCGCTTACCCGTACTCACTGTAAAGGGGGGACGCGGCAATATATAACCACAAAATAAAATATTAAAATAATTATACATTAAGATACAGCTGAACAATATCACTTTAGTGTGAAGTCAGTATAATAATTCGAGTGAGTCTGGATAAACGGTATAACTAGGGAATCGATGGAAAAATAACGTGATTTCAGGAAATCGAGAAGTCCAGGGACCTACTATCTATCCTAACGGAGTGTAGTAAAAGTCTCGCCAGTTTAATTAGAAAAAAAGAAAAAGAAGAATTTGCATCTTTCTATCTTTTAACCTTCTTTAGAGTAAGAATGAATAACGCTGAAGGAGGAGCGAATAAAAGGAGGAAGGAAAGAAGAATGATAAGAAGGCAGGAGGAAGTTACAGGAGAAGGAATTCAGAGTTGAATAAGAATAGGCATCCCGGTGGTTTAGAGACTTACCGTAATTTTAGCGGGTGCCGAGTTTATAATTATAATAATTTGGTAATAGTAACAATAAATAATCATATTTAGATGGATGTTCTTTTCATATATATATATATGTTTTCGAGGGAAGTTAGATTTCGAAAATAATGGTTTTCAGAACCAATTGAATATGACAAAAAAAAAAATAAATGAACCCTAGACGCAATATAAACGAAGAGAGAAATAACTAATCAGCTTGAAAACATTTCTTGATTCTTTTTATGTTTATTTGTGAACTTCCTAACAGTGTGAATTTTCTGCTTTGTCTATTTGTGAACTCCCTACAGCTTTAAATCAGTAAATCAAACTCATCCAACAACCCTCCTGCCATATAAACCTCTACTGAATACATTATATAATATAATATTAAGTAGTAATTATTGTAATGATTACTAATATAAGAAAATTAATACTAATTACTTTTATTGATTAGCAAATATATATTGAGTAAGTGTACAGATTATATCTTTACCTATCGAATATAGGTTCGGCATTTTTTACAAAGTCCAACATAATAATCAGTAAATCAAGTAAAATCAAACCACAATCACACCTCGTAAACTCTGATAGATACTTTTTGTTCTAAAACACCCTGACTACTATTTATGAACTCAAACTATTGAATCTATTGATCTATTAGATATAAGAAACTAAAATGATTAACTAAAATATGTAATAACGTATTTTTATTAACTAATCCTTATATATATATACAGTAAATTTATAATATAATCTATAAAAAACACTAAATCAAACCACTATCCAACTTCTCTCACTATTACCTCCCTGACCATTTATAATATATAAAACCTGTGATTTGCATTAATTGATAATCTAATGATTAAGGTATTTCATAAAATTTTGTACTACAAAATTTTCTTATGTTTATTAACATTATACCCTTAAAAATATTCAGTATAAACTCCAGTAAATATCAAATCGCACCATCCTCAATCCCACCATCCAGTACACTACAATATATACCACAAAATGATAACAAAGTCTATAATAATGTAATATTCAGTAACTAGTATAATCGAGTATATATTTTAGGATAAACATAATATAAAGAAATTCAATAGTTCTTTATACTATAATATACACTGATCTAAACGATAGTATATACTATAAACTAAGTAAATCAATAAGTTATATTTCACACTTAATAACATCTATAACATAGTAATACTCTCAGACCTTATAAAATAAATATATATTCCTGGAATTAAATTACCTATTAGATACCACCACTCGTGAGTATCTGGATCAGAACCGTATCCGTCAAACATCCCGGACAAATGTTCCCCCGCCCACAATTAATGTTCTGAGAAATGTGACAATGACCATGAAATGACTCCGCCAACTAAAATACTGAGAATGTTCTCGGACATACCCGCTAAACAACACACTTAGAGCCCAAGAAATGATTGAGAATTAAACGCTAACTCCTGATATGATACAACACGACTCAGCACTTATTGCACATAATCCAGTAAAGTAATCTCACACATAAGAAGTCATAGACAAAAAGTTACCTACTACATATTGTTAGATATTTGCTATGTCACATTATACAATTTAACCATTATAATTCACATTTGTTTAGAATTGTATACTACCCAACTCTATACGAAGTTTTTAAACAAATGTTACTTCAAGAGATATTATCACTGCAATCACTAGTTTACAGCTAACTATTGTAATGAACTAAGAATAAATGACAAACACACGACGAGCACTACAACTTACACTACACTATCACAATCACGACATCACCCTTGCTTATTTCATTTTTTCGATGTGTTGTGCCCTGCGAAAGTTTTTTTGTGATCAAACTAAAGGAATAAACAAACTGATAATACACCCTGGATAATTATCGTGTGTTGAATAGAATATAATTCTTTACAGTTTCTTACCTTAAGCTTTAGATAACGGATCCTTTGAACAGCTCTCATCTTCAAAGACACTCCCTTGGTCCGTTTCCTCTTCAAGTTAGAAGGGATTCTAAATCACCACACACAACGAGCATCAAACACACAGCAGAGAGCACATCATCTCATCTTGCGTATATAATACCGCTAACATTGAGTGCGATATGTTTCATCGCCTCTTAGTAAATACTTAACAAAAATTAAAAAATAACATAATAAAAACAGAAGACTTAAAAAATCTATGATATACATATAAATTTAAAAATTAAAAAATAAATTTAGACTAATAATTAAAAAATTGCAAAATAAAACTTAACAAATAAGATAAAATTATAAAAATTAAAAAAAATTAAAAATAATATATATAAATATAAATAAAATAATAAGTTAAAAATGAAACAAATGAATTCATAAAAGCAAAAAAATAAAGTTACAAAAGAAAATTAAATAAATTAAAAAATTACTAAAATATTTAAGATATAAAAATTATTTTTTTTTTTTTTTTTTAATTTTTTTTTTTTATTTTTTAAAATATAATAAAAATAAGAATGTTATAATCAACTATATTTGCTAATTCATACTTACAACTAATTATGTATGAATCAGAAAAATGACACACACTACTAACATATCACAACTACATCACAACAATATATTATATTATATTATATATATATATATATAATATTTATATAAATAATATATGATATAGATAATTTTATTTATATAAATCTATAAATATATATAATATGATGCACACACACTATTTTTATTTATTATATAACTATACACACACACACACACACTATATATATATACACATACACACACACAACATTTATACCCAGGAATAATATGCTAAACTATTAATGAAGTTATAAAAAGTTTTCCACATTAATGATGACCTAACAAATAAATATATAACTTATAAATATAACATTATATTCTCGAAAAATTTTTAATTTAGACAATTACATATATAATACTGACTCATAATACCTAACTATAATATACCTTAAGCACTAGAAATTAAACTGCTTAACTATAATAATTTAATAAAACTAAAGAATAACTTACTCACTTAACAACAGTAAAGTACTAAGCCATAGCATCAATAAAATCAGTAATATAATATACTAAGTACCTTTGTTTCAAATGCATATTATAATATTAAACATTAATTTACCAATGTTAAGTTTTCAAATTAAAAAGTAACAATTTTAAATTAAGATATTTTGTGTCATTTTCCTAATGCCAACCTAAATAATTATAATGAATTAAAGAATAAATTATAATAATATAAACACACAAACACACTATACACACACATACAGGTAGCTTATTATGGGCTCAGTAACCTCAGATATGAGGCTTGAAGACGTTTCACCTATCCACCAACAGAGAAGCAAATTCGACCGTTTAATCCACCTCACTTGAAGACGTTTAAATACCCCCTCGCCAGGATTGCACATAGTCTACTCTTACTCAAACGGCGGCGCATTAACACCACCTGCCGGGATTTTCTCTGGAAGGTAATGTGTTTGCTTTACTGTAGCCTCATTTGTTAAATGTCGTATGTAAATCCACAACATGTCTACATAATCTTCATATTTCAAGTTAACGTTAGGTCTACGTCCTGATATTTAAAGAAAAATTATCATTTATCTATAACGAATAAAAAAATGATGTAATAATAATAAAAATTTTTTCCAATGGCTCAAGACTGACATTTCTGTTGACAAAATTTTTATCTTTCCTAAACTAAAGTTAACGGATGTAATTTTTCCGCTAGTTGAAACATACATATATTGTTTATCTATATTTTTTTATTAATGCTTCTTTGTATTCATTGTCTTAACTTCGTTTTTATACTTTGTTTTATAGTTTAACTTTTTATTATTTTATATATATTTGCATCTTATTGATAATCGTTTGTTTTCTTCTTTTGCATTCTTTATTTAATATTTTTTTTTATCTAGCTCATTTTCCTCATTTTTATTTTTTTTAAGATTTTAATTTTCTTTCAAGGAAGAACCGAATTACAGAAAATTTAACTTTTTTTTGCTTTTTCTTCTACATTTTCTTCTATTTGTTTTAGCCCCTTTTTTATCGTTATAGCTCATTTCATCCGCAAGATCGTCGTCTGGTTATATGTTAATATTCTCACCCATCTTTTACACATTTCTTATATTTCTTAAATTTGGTAATTTTTCTTTTGTACTACTGCACTTTTTATTCGTCTATTTCTATCGTACTTTGTTTACAGGTTTTTTTTTAATATTTTTTATTTTATTATCTTCTCTTATATTTATTTTATATCTTCTATAATTTGCTTCTCTATTTCATTAAGACTTCTCTGCTCGTAATCTATTTTTTATTTACTATATCAATTTTTCTAAATAATTTTTGACTTTTTTAATGTACCATCTTTATTTTTCTTGATTTGGTTAGATATATCATTGCATTTATAATTAATTTGGTGAACTACTGCAAATTATTTTTTTTCATTCCTTTTATTTTTTTTTTTTGTCACATAAGCATTCTTTTATTTTTTTATTCTCCTACCTGCTTATTTAGTCACTACCCCCATCCTTCTTCTCGCTCTGTAATTCTTCCTAGATTTATGGTGGCTTATCTCTTTCTTTTGTTTATATTTTTTTAATATATTTTAATTTTCTAGTTTTGAATGTTACCAACTGTTAAACCTTCTTGTGCTCAATTTACATACATTTGGTTTAATTTTTTTTTCTATTTGTGTCACACTTTTTTTATATTGTGTTCTATACATATTTTCTTCTAATTCTTAAAAATTCTCTTTTTTTATCTCTCCTCTAATTATGGATACTTTGATCAATCGCTTACAGTTTTATCACTCTCCGTGTTGCTCCTACGGTTCATTCGTTGCTCGTTGTTGTGTTCCGTTGGTGTCCTGTTGATGCTCTTTTTCTGGTGTTGTGCTTGGTGTTGTGTGTTGCCTGTGTAAGTTCTGGGTCGTTAGACTACTCGTGTGTCACGCTCATTTACTTGAGTTCATTCTATGTACTCATTCCTACAACACTTCAGGATTATAGGTTAGGATATGATAAATCTCTTCGCTGATATAACTCGTCAGTATACCATCATAACACGAACAACCTTTTTGATCAATGTTAAAGTACTATTTTCTCCTGCATGAAAGAAAGTCACTTGCTAACGCATCGTACGGTCTCTCACGTCTTTCTATTTCGATATTCATCAATGACCTTTCATCGATACTACTTTTTTTCACTGTGTTTAATGATTTGGAATACTATATGTTAATAACGTTTCACTCTGTGGGTAAGTCTTTATTAAATCGTTGCCTTAATGGTATATTGTTTAGTGTTGTATTGTCGTTGTAGCATTCAGCTCTTTTTCATTAACCGAGTATTGTGACTTGTTATGTTAGCTTTATTAATTGTACCGCCAAAACTTTATACAGGCCTTAGTCTCACATCATTATCGACCTCTATCCTTCGAGAGTACTTGCTCTGTCAGTCGTTTGTTGTGTGTGAGTGTGTAGTGTTTGTGTCGTGCTCGCTGTGTGTTGTACATTTCATTCTAGTTCATTACAATAGCTTAGGTTAGGACATGATAAATTCTTTGATAAATGTTATATCGTTTAATAATATAATATCATAACTGTTTACATAACTGATTCCTGTTCTAATGTACATATCGTCAACTCTCGGCAACTATGCATCCTTTTTGCATAAAGATAACCCTCACTTTCTAAATGTTGAATGACTAACATTTCTATTTTCAAATTTTCATTTAATCTTTTTAATAAAGTGAACATTACTATATACTTCCTTTATTCTGTGTTTTTAATTCCCTAAGCTTGAAAATTCATAACATATTATTTTAGAGCGCCGTAGTCCTACTATTCCAATTTTTATAAATCGCTTTTTTATTTTCCTACATTTATGACCTTGTGTTTAATCTTATTATTTATTAATTTTTATTCTTTCTATTTTTTATATTTCAAACTTATATAGTTACTCCGTCTTTCTGTTTCGGTTCTTTGTTTCATTTTTATCTTTATAAACCTTAATGAGGAACAAACTTTTATTTTTCTAACTTTTTTTTTCTCTCTTTTTATTTTTGTTTTGTGTATCTTCTTGTTAAGTTCTTATCTTTTCGCCATGTACTACACTTTGTTTAATACTCTTATTTTTGTATTTTATTTTAATTTTGTTCTTCGACTTTTTTTTATTTTTTTTACTTAATCTCTATTTAATATAATTTTTCTCATCTTTTCAATCTTTTCTGCCGTTTAGTACTTCTGGTTATCATCTTTTTCCTATTTCTTTTATTTTACACTCTCATTTATACATATTGGTAATCCCCTTCCTGGAGGTTCGGTGACAAATTCTATTCACCACTGTCATTTGGACTTATTTTGCATTTATACTTTGTTTAATTTTTTTATTATCGTTATTGATATTTCTTTCTTTATTTCTTCTATTCTTTCTTACTCTTTCTTCAAAATTCGTCGCTTAGTTCATCAGTCGCCACGTTCCACCCACGGGTCTCTCTTTTTCATTAATTTTTTTATTTATTTTTACTTTTTATAATTTTTTTAATGTTTTATATTTTAATTTTTCTCTTTTTTTTTAGTTTTTTCATTTCAACATTTATTTACTATTCGTTTCATTATTGTGTCTTTTCTTTCTTTATTTTATTTTTTATTTAACCCTTTTTTTGAATTTATTCATCTCAATTTTTCTTTATTCTCATACTACTCTTTTTAATAGTTTTACTTCTTGGATTTAACTCCAGTCGTCTTTTTCCGCTAACTTTCTACTTACTTCATCTACCTCATATTCCTTCTTGAATTTATTTTTACAATATTATTTTTTAATTTTTTACATTTTTTTTTTTTTAATTTTTTAAATTTTCTTTATAATTATGAGTAAGTTTTTATTTTTCGCATTTATAACTTGTTTAATTTTTTTCTTTTATTTTAATTTTTTTTATTTTTATACATTTTATTTAATTTTTTTTAATTACTTATTATTTTATAATTTTTTAATTTTTCATTAACATGGGGTTTATTATACATTACGCTTAGCCATAATGCATTAGAGATGTCTCTTACTTCTTATGTGTGTGTGTGTGTGTGTGTGTATGTGTAGGTATGTGAATGTTGATTGAGTGTAAGTGTTAGTGTGTGTGTGTAGTGTGTGTGGTGTGTGTGTTTTGTATAGTGGAGTGTGTGTATGGAACCGACCGGTTGGTTTTATTATTATTATTTTTAGTTCATTCAATAGTTAGGTTTAGGAATATTGATTATAATTATAATTTATATAATGTTACTATCTATATATATGTTTATATACATATATCGAGGTATCATAATTTGAATATTTAAAGGATATGCAATTAGAAAAAAAGTTGGACAAGTAGGTAACTCACGTATTTTTTAGTTATGCTATGTATGTACTTAATACTGTTAAGCTAATAAGTGTGGAAACTCTTTATGTTTAATGTTTAGCAGTTTAATTTCGTGCTTATAGGTTGATATATTTGTTTCTATAGGTATTTTGTCGTTGTAAACTCATTTTATATATAATTATTTTATTATATAATGTTACATACCAGGCCAAACTTCATCTAGAATTTTTTCTACAATTTGACTGCTTCGTGGCGACTTTAGGTCAACTTTTTTCTTTTCAATTCTATTTAAGTACTAATATTGCACTCTCATATGTGTAGTTAAATGCGAGACCATAATGACCATTTTGGTCTTTTTTTAATAAGTATATAGAGGGTTAAGGCTGTAACGATGGTGGATATATATATAATGGATGGTGGTTTGATTTACTTATTTAATATTTGATGCTATAGGGTATGTAAAAATACATGAAAATTTTTAGTAAAATTTGCTTTGTAGGTAGAAAGACGTAGTTTTCTACTTTTATGATACTTTCGAAAATAATGCGATAGGGAAATTTTAGAAGCTGATTTTTAATAAGTTGAATTTTAAACTGATTTTAGGGTATGTAAAATAATTTAACTAAAATTAATTTAGATAAATAAAATATATTTGACCTTATTAATTACAATAGTAAATAAATACAATTAATCAGATCATATAAGAATATCAATAGTAACTACAATAATAGATCAATCATCTGATTCGGATAACAGGTAAGGGTAGGGTTGAACTGGTGGTCTGATTTACTGTATTTACTTAGTATATAATTATGAGTATAGATTATAATAACATGACAATTTTAGTAAATAAAATTTTGACTTTAAATTTAGAGAAAGATATTACTAAATATAAATTATCAATATTTGATTTGAATTAGATTCATATATATATATATCATATTTAAGATTCAATAATATAGACTCATCACAAACTTGTTCATGCATTGAGGTATGATATGGTGGATTATATATGGCTATGATTATTGGATTATTTACTGATTTAATATATCTATTATATTTTGTTGAATGTATGTAAAAGTAACATTATGAATTTACAAAATATGGAAATAAATCTAAATAAATAATTTACAAGAAAAGTAAATAAGAATTATTATTTTACATTATATAATTCTTAATATATTTCCTGTATATCTATAACTTTTGCTGCAGAAAGCCTTGATGTTATACCCTAGACAACTTGGTTTATTTTATTTTGTGATTTGAATAAGTTGTTTCCGCGTTGAGTCTCTATGTTTTTTTTTTTTCTCATACTTGTGATGGTCACTCTTGTAAACCATAGTTATTCCTTCGAAATCTACAAAAACTTAGGAGGAAACACATCCGAAAAACTAGAGTATTATCATTCCGGAGGTACGGGAAGTACGAGTCATTAATATTAAGTATCATTACATGACAAGTGCGGCGAGAAACTACCCTTTATATATAATATCTGCAAGGCTTGTGAAGCTCAAAGAGATCCGCACCGGAGAGCCAGCACTCGGTGCCATTATCTAAACTCTCTGGAACTTTCCTTCTCCTATTCTATGTACCTGTCCTCCCTTCTATTGTCATATTGACGAATTTGTCTTTACAATTCCCTATCCTCCTCTCCGGTATTTCCCCTCGTTTTCTCTTAAACCTTATCTTTACGTATACATACCTTTAGAAGACTCTTCTTAATAAACTCTGTTTTTGTTAGTATTTTCGACTATTAAGACTATATTTTTAGACATTCCTTCTTCTTTTTTTTTTCAAACGCGCGTGGTGGATTGGACCCTTTGTTATCATTACCGACATTCCATTCTATTATTTCCCGAGACATGGGAGTACCCTATTTGTGGACCTTTCACCGTTAAATCAATTAAACTCGATAAAATCCGTTTTCGAACAATCAAACCATACCGTCTGACATCGACCAATCCGACTATTTAAATTTATTGTGGAGTCCTGATATCCTACCAATTTCAAAAAGCTTAAAACTAAAGAGAAGTAAATTATAACCATTGCTCTTTCGCTAAAAATGGTATATTTCAGAGAGAATATTAAATATCCCTCCTTATAATTATTTTGTGGGGCCATAATAAATAATAGCGTTAAATTAAATCGTCCGTCTCCTCTTTCAACTTTAGATGATTATAAATACGTTTTAAAAGTGGAAGCCTAACCCAATTGTCGAGGGGGAAGGGGAGACTGGGTCCCCGACAGAGGGGACAGAGGTAAATTAATTATCTCTCGTCCAAATACACGATCTATGTCGCCCAGATTACGTTCATCATACTAAAGAGACTCACTCGGATCCTCAACAGAGGTCTATAAGCTGCCGATCAGGGCCGATTAAGCTCCTTATATTACTATTGTGTTTTTCAGATGACGGTAATTCCGAATGGACATCCTTTGGGCGGCAATATTAAAAGAGTTGTGTTGCAAGCAATCTTCCTTTCCCCCGACTTAGGGGGTGACCTAGATTAGGTCACCTATAAATAAAATTCCTACATCCCTGTTGAATTACAGTGTTTAAAATCGGAAATCTAAACCACTAAAAAGAAGACTAACCATAATACCCCAAGTTTGACCAAACCAGCGATAGGCTACTAATTTAGCCAGAGATTTGTGCCTAGTTAGTTAGCGAAAAGAATCATCAAAAAAATCAGAGTGCGGTTCGGAATTCGCGCCTGGAGCTTACACCGTACACCAGGGTAAGGAATCGATTATCTCCCTAATCGAATGTTATTATTTCCGCTACCATTTCACTTCTTCTTTTCGAGTTGAGGGCATTCTCACTTCTCGATTACCATGTTAAAGTGCCCTAAACTGGGCAGTTAATGCTCGTGTGGTAGTAAGTCTAAAAGCAACGCGAGTATTTTGAGAAAAATTACGTGATAAGCATCGATCATTTCTCGGTGGTATATCCCGCGTTGGCTCACGCCCACCGCAAATCTAAATTCTGAGTGTCGTGTACAACTATCATCAAAAAACTCTGATCTATTCGAAAAAACAATCAATTTTTAAAACCTTATCATATAAATTATAAAGGAACCATAAAGCCCCCTTTTGGGGGCTCCGCCTGTTATATACCTTTCTGGTCAGTAGGATATACTCTAAACTAATTCATATAATACATAAAACTGAGTACTTCCAGACCTTAAAATTTACGTCTTAACACCTATATAGTAGAACCTATAAAAACCTATCTATAAAACTGTTTGAAAAAGTAGCAATACGTCAAAATCTATAATGTGAAAATGATGGAAATTAATTATTTAATATCTCAAGTCAAGTAATATACTGCCGACAGTGAAACTGAAATCCTCCGGAGTTGCGTGGATCTTTTGACAACACTAATACTGAATGTAGTGCGCTATCAAAACGTCTAAATATAAATGTAGCCATTTTTAACACCAACTAAAAAAAGCACACCCGGTGCCTTCAAACAATGACTAAAAAAAGGGCCATGTTACATTAAAATTATATCTAAAGAGTCTGTATGAGAGCCATATTCTGCCTCTTGTATAAAAATTTCGGATAAGAACATCTAGTGCTACCTTTGAATGGTAGAGGTTTCCGTTTACACTTTTAATACCAAAGGCAATGGTCACGCTATAAAAACGCTTAATACACAAGGTTTAGTATCGTCAAAATTAAAATTAAAAATAAAATAATTAAATACAACAAATATATATGGCTTAAAATTAGTAAAGTATAAATAAATTAAATATACAACAAAAAAAAAAGCGCAAAAGTAACGGATTAAAAACGGACCTGCTGGCCCCATGTTGCTACCCTAATACTTAACTAGCCTCATTTTCTTTGTGAAGCCTCATACCATACATCATCAAAATGCATTTTTCGAGAAAAATAGGGCAATGCCCTTGATTTGCCTACGTCGAAATTTAAGTAATATCCTAAAAATTTTTCGTTGATTAAAAATTTCGATTATACATCTAATTTTCTATTTATTTAATTTTTAAAATATAGTTACTCCAGAATCCATACCATTCTATCCTTAATTTAGCCAATAAAAGTGTCGAGAACGAGAATACTTCATAAAGGCAAATTTCACCCCGAAGGCTCCCGCTCTTCTTGTGAGCTAGTCCGGCGTGGGCGGCACAACACAGGAGTGTTATCAAATTCTATAAACGCAGAAATCATTGTAGATATGCTGTTTTCCTGAAAAGATGCCCTAAAACCAGAACTATTGTTATCATACTACATAGAGCCAAATTATGACCCCTACGTTTCTACCGCTGCACGTAGGGAACTCCAACCTGTAAACGTTACTAAATCAGTCAGGCGACTACCCGATATTGATTAAAAAAATCGCATGACAAACAAGAATTTATGGATCTAGGGAATGAAATAAATGAAAATCAGGAGCTGAGTGCTTTTGCGTATTGGTTTAAGTCATTAATGTATAGGAAAATATCTTTATTCTACTTGTAGTGAGCTATTAGAGTTTGCTTCAAATTAATGACATAACAAATGAATTTTACTGTCGTACATAAAACTATTGATTTAAGCAAAGGCTAGAGATATAGATTCAATTTTGCTGTAAATAGTTTTTTAAAAAATGAGTTTAGTTTAAACTTATTATATTAAAACGCCGTAGTTATAGTTCCTAAATAGTATATATCGTATTAAAATCTTATTTGGTCAATATTAAATAGTATAGAAAAATAATTATAAAGTGACGATATATAGTTATTTAAGCCTTAATTAATTAAGGAAATCCCATTAGGTAAATTCCAAAACAATAAGGAAGGATGGTCAACATTTATTGTTTATTTGATATTCAAAAAATTTTGATCCGAGTAAAACCCTGTATATTCCGAGACGGGTAGGAGCATTCAAATTCGTTGAGGGCAAAGGTTAACATTTTCCGGAAAGTCATTATGGCCTAAGTTTACCCTAAAATTAGTTGTTAGTGCTAATCTTTAGGTTACGATTAGGATCAACATTCTCCCAAAAATAAACAAAATATTAATTTACTATTATCTAAGAATTTATCGGGTAGGTTTAGGTATCTGGAAATGACACTAGCACGTAATGTTTTTCTCTAACTTTTAGTCATAGGATTCAAGGCGTGATTTCTAGTTCCGTGTGACGTCTTGCGCGACCCCTTCACAGGTTACTGAGGACTTATGCGTTAGGCTTGACTATTAAATTAAGCGACTAGCTAAATTTAAATCAGAAATTTTCCAACCCCATAAAAATCGAGTTTTTTTTAGATACTCTGGTATATGTCAAATTATTTGAGATGAAATTAAGAAACTTCTGAAAATACAGTTCCCCAATAACTATGTCACTATCATTTATAGTAATAATCAATTTTTTCCATTTCGAAATGCACCAAAATGAAAAGAAAAATATTCGCAAGGAGATAGCCTTCAAGCCGCATGTCTCTATACAAGTGGTGACTAAAAAACTTTAGTCTACAAACAGTTAAAAAATAATAAAAAAAAGAAAGAAAGTATATATATAAAACGAATTAAGTAAACAAAATTTTTTAATTTAAACAAAAATAATAATAGTAGAGAAAAATCTAACGCAGCACAGATAGAATTTCTGTTTACCTCAAGATCATGTCTTTATCATTATAGAGATTTTGTTCTGTTGTCGTCAATGCAAAATTTATATAAAGAAGAATAAAAAAACTCCTTTATAATTTCGAGTTTATATAACGTTAATTCTTACAAAAAAGTTTACCATACTCAATTATCTAGAGTCTCGAGACACTTCGCCAAACTCTTTTGCCAAAATAGTGTGAAGAAAGGTTCAAGGCAATCGTGAGCCTCTCGCAAACAAGAGCTTATGACTGCTATACATTAAACAGCTAGTTTCAAAATCTATTTTATCATTTGAAATGAAATCTTATCGATGATTCTATATAATATATAAACATTTTGAAAAGAAAGGATTTTGCCGCTGTCTTATCAAAATATAAAAAAACACGAAATGCTAATATTAAATATAAACTTATTTACTAATAATCTAAACCAATATAATTAACATTAATTCATAATTATATGTTATTAATTTATTTAATTATCAAAAAAAACATTCAATATATGTTATGTATAGCTTGTGATGAACGTGAAATCTACTTAAATATATTTTAAGTATTTAATGAGCCTTTACCCAAAATCTTGGTTCATTTAATATTACATATATTATTAAATCTCTATTATAAGTCTAAGGTTATTGCATCTCTAATTGAGGTAAAGAAAATATTTCTTGAAATACAAGTTTTAATAATAAAATCTTCCAAGCAAAAATGACGTGAATAGTGTGCTTAATAATTGGTTATGTTTTATTAATATAAATAATGGAACAAATTAAGATACCGATAATGATTACAGAATATGTCTTTTGTTTCTCTCTGTATAAAAGACATTCTAAATGTAATAATTTTAATTATTAAGAAATATGATTGGATAACTCATTTCTTTTAACAAAAAATGGATATGATTTCTTATTTAAAATTACATTAATGACATACACTTTGATTTTATATTGAATCGCAAAAGAGATGAAGTATAATATCTATTGATTAAAAAATTAATCTGATATAAAAAACAAGTTAATTCATTTATTAATTATTTTGATTCAAATTTGTTGTTTATTCTCTTTAAGTAATAAAAGGAATGATAAATATAAAATTATTTAAACATAAGATTTTTTATTGTTATCTGTTGAGTATAACTATAATGAAGAAATTTTAATAAGAAATATGCAATCTTATTTACTCTATTACCAAGTCTGCTTATCAATTCTATGTAATTTAAATATAATAATGTATTTTTTATATTTAATATCTGTCAACATCTACCGCAGATAATTTCAACGAGTTGTTCCTGAATGTAATTATTAATAATTCATTTTATAACTCTATCTCATGCAAATAATACTTACTATTCTAATCTATCTAAATATAATCTAAATCATAAATTCATATCTATAAATATCTAAATATATCTATTATATCTATTCTATATCTATTACTATTCTATAATATATCTAATCTATCTAATCTATCTATATATCTAATATCATATAACATAAGTACTATCTAAATCAATTTTCTACATTACCTATAATACTTCGTACTTCATTATTTTCATATCTTAATTAATCAATTCATATAATATTTAAAATTAAAATTTGAATTGATTTGACAAATATCTGGTTTTAATAAAAATATCCATAGCATTTTAATTTATTTATTGGTATTTTTCTTTTAATAATCTTATTAATTATAATAACCTATATATATAAATATATATATACCATCATACTCATAATAATTTCCTTTTTTAATCTTATTAATATAATATATACATATATAACTGTTAGAAAGTAGGTACTCCTGTGATTTTTAGAGGTCAGTATATATTAATATAATTGTTAATAATTTTATTAATATCATTACCATATATAAACCTTTAAAATTTAAAAATATTTATTATATAGTATTTGAAAATTTTAAGTTTTAGGTATATCCATTATATGGATTATATAAAATATCCTTTACTAGCCAAGTATTAAACTAGATTAAAATATAATATGATCTTATTTAAAATTAATTTCAATTAAATGTTAATAATGGTAAATAACTATTGTAACACTTTTAATCTTATTAATACTTGTTTTAACTGTCTTAGTTTATTCTATGGTCTATTAAAACAGAAATTTCTTTATATTTAGCTTAATTTTATTATATTATAATTTCTTATTATACAATTTAAACATTATAAATAATGTAAGGATATATTTATATTAAATATAAATCCCAAACTTAATCTTTTAAATAATGTTAAGGGTTATATATAATATACTTCTTATCACTTTCCTTAATGTTAATAATGTTGGAGTTTTATTTTATTATCATTAACAATATGCTTTTATAAATGTACAGTTTATATTTTAATAGAATGGTCCATAAATCTGTTTATTGCTTTTTTTGTTCTTCAATAACATTAAAGATATATTTTAATTCCTTTATTACTTACAAAAATAGATTTTATTATATTTAATTAAATTATTTTTGAGATTATAAGATATAAACATAGTTTACAGATGATATGTATCTAATGTTTATCTTACGATATTGATGTGAGTTTCCTTAATAATTACCTATAATAATTATTATTAATATTGTTGACGATATTTTTATATAGGGTTTAATGTTCAGTTTCTTAATTTAATCTGTATAATTCAAATTCTTTATCAATAGTAGGTCTATCTTATATACACTTTCCTTATAATGTTGGGTCTTTATGATTCAATTTCATTACTGCTTAATATAATGACACATTTTCATTACTGCTGAGATTTATGAAAAATTTCCTTAATTTAGCTGACAAATTTCCTTTGCTGCAGGTTCTTATGACATTTCCTTAAAATCAACTCAAGAATGGCAAGATTGAAGGGTGAACATAACTAAAGAACTCTTAAATTTTACAGAGAATGAATGCCATGACGTCATCGAAACTTTGGGCTACAGCTTTTTTGGTAACATAAAAAACGCACGAAATTTAACTTATCCTGTTTTAAGTAAAGAAAATTGTTCAACAATGCCTTGTTAGTAAAAAAAATTTCGATATGATGTTGTATTTTTATATTCCATTATTTTCAAACAAATTTAAGTAGATTTAAAAATTTTGGGGGGCAGCTTTACCTAATCTAACATAATCAAAAGTAAACTCCACTAATTGTCAAAAACTTAACTTAGTACTAATTGGGAATAACAATGCATACCTTTATAACTTTTACCAGTAATACATGTTTTTAAAAAATAATAATACATCTACCGAATCAAATGGCTTACTAAAAGAGCAATGCAGGAACCTAGGAATTATTTTTAGAATGTTTTTTCTTAATTTATTTAATTTTATCAAAACTTAGTATCTCAGTTTTTTTTACGAGTAGATATAAAAACAATGGAAAAAAAGTAATAAAAGATGTTAAATATATAAAAGTAACTTATGTATATCAATTTTTTTTACGAGTAGATATAAACAATGGAAAAGAAGTGAAAAAGGTTATAAAAATTAAAAAAAGTAAAATAACATAAAATTTCCTAGCCCTTTCATTTACAGCTAAATATGCCTAAACTTACATATACCTACTACTATTTCTTTCATATGACTCTTTATGCTCATCTACATAGAATATATAATATATTATATAATTATATCCTTCCAATGAATGCCATATTATGAATATAAACTACATTTTAAGTTTAATAAAACCTTAATCTACTTTAATTCAATTCTTTCTATTTAAATATAAGTAGTAAAATTTGAGTTAAAATATATTGTAATATAAATCCCTCAAATCCAATAATTCTATATGTATCAAATACCATTATATATAATTTAATGCTCTAATATATAAATATATCAACCAGGAACAATTATACTATAATATATATATTATATAAGTAGTATTATATATATATATAATATATATATATTATATATAATATATATTAATATAATAGATAATATTTAATAATATATATATATATATAATATATATATAATGATATATATATTAATATATATAATATATATTATTAATATATTAGATATATATATAATATATATAAATATATAATCATATATTAATATTATATATATATATATATATTAATATATATATATTATTATAAATATATTTATATATATATATATTAATAATATAATATATTAATTATAATTATATATATTATATATTAAGTATATATATATATATAATATATATAATATAATTATATATATATATATGTATATATAATATATTATTATAATATATATAATATAAATATTAATATATATATATATATTATTATATATATTATTTATAATACATATAAAATTCACACTAATATAACATATTGGATATATATATATATTAATATATATAATATATCATATATATATATAATTAAATATTAATATATATATATATATATATATTATATATAATAATTTATATAATAATATATATTATATTTAATATATTTATGTATATAATATATAATATATATATAATAATATATATTACTATATATATATATTATATAATAAATATATAATATAGTTATATATATATTAATATATATATTTTTATATAATTAATATATAATATTATAATATATATATTAATATAATTATATATATATTATATATATAAATTATAAATAATATATATATATTTATATATTATATATATTTATATAAGTAAATAATATACTAATATATATTAATATATATATTTATATATATATATATATTAATATATAATATTATATATTATATATATATATAATATTTATATATATTATATATATATATATTATATATATATATTACTAATATTATATATAATAATATATAATATAAATATATTATATATATATATAATAATAATATATATAATATATATATATATTATATATATTAATTTAATATATATATTAAATTATATTAATATTAATATATATATATATATAAAATATACTAATATAATAAACGATTATCTGTACCCATGCTCTAAGTTGAGCCGTGCAACTCCTGCCTGCTGGTCCCTAAGTGGCCGTGAGTAAAAAGTTTCAGAAACGGAGGAGGTCTTGCACCTAAATTTATATACTAAATAAACTTGTTCAGTTTCACTCACACTGGGGCTTTGCTCTAATATTAGCAGAAATAAACCAAATATATATTATAGCATAAATAGTATAATATAACATAGATAGTCCTTTCAGTTTGTGAAAGGTAGCACAGCCTCCACTAAGCAGCCGAACATTTATATTTAATGAAAAATAGATATTTCAAATAAATATTTGTAATATTAATTTCTGAAATATTTATTGCTAGCTTCTAATAGACTTAGCACTAAACCCGCATAAGGGTAGAAATCTAAAAGAGGTGATGAAGTCTAAATATTTCATATTAAGTTTTTATTAAATATAATTAAAAGATAGTCATTTTATGTAATTTTACTCTATATTATAACAGTAACTCTTGAGTGAGTTCTTAAAATTTTATTATCATACTATATTACAGTTCTGTGATGTACATTAGGGTACGATCAAATAAATAAAAAATCTGTTGTTGTAATGCGTCTTTAGAAATTCTCTTTTTTTATTTTTTAATTATTAACAATGATTAAATATCATTTATTCATAATATTGTAGATTAGTAATTTTCTATTTATTTTATTAATTTATATATTATTTCAAAAGTAATTTATATTAATTCTCTTATGTATCAATTAAGATAAAATCTAATTTATTTTAATTATATATACTCATCCAAAGTTGATGGATGGAAAGTAACTTGATAATATGTATTTTTTAAATTTAATATTATATAAATATTAATTGTTATTATTATAACAGATTGTGATATATTATTATCAATTACTACATATTATTAAATTTAACATATTATAGCATATTAAATTTGACAATTCCGTACGATGATGATTTACAATAACTTTCTTTTTCATATTATTGAAATTTCGTAATTTTTTCAGACTTAATGGAATTTATTGATATTTTTAAAATATAAATTCGCA
>JABUQX010053142.1:25000-27500 GCA_015478945.1 Trachelipus rathkii
AATATACGGCATCTTTGAACCAGAATGGCTAACCTCTGCTTTGGCGACACTAGCTCATTTCAATATGGACGATTTTTTTTAATATTTTTGAAGATGAAATAAGTTTTTGCAAGCAAACAGATGAAAATGCCTGGAGTCCTACGTACACAAGAACAGAATCAAACTACCCAAAGCAGTAATCCAAAATTGCTCTTAGGATTATATTTCTTGTGGACGATGCAAATCAGCTTGAGAAAAAGCTCATGAAATCACAGAACCAAGCTCTTAAATCTTAATAAAATCACTACACCTTTATTGGTTACAATTTGTTCCAGATCAGGTTAGGTAAATATTCTTGAAAATGAACATTAATATTATAATTGAATTGTGTGACTAGAAGATATTAACTCTAAACTCATCTTCTGGAAAAAGAATCAAGCAACATTCCGTAAACGATCTAATCTTTAAGGGAAAGCTTCTGTGACTCGCCCTTCACACATTCACATGTTTTTGTTCAACTTTCAGACTCCAGACAGGAATATTATACTCAATCTTTCACACAATTTAAATCGTAGCCTCGAACAACTTTCTCTCATATTCTAGAGCATCACATGTTTCAACTTTAACACATTCAAATGCCATTAAGGACACTACTGCAGTATTCAGGATATTACTCAATTCCATATGCTTCGTGCTCTTTCATGAATATCAAATGGGTTAATATATATATATATATATATATATATATATATCATAAATAATATTATATATATAATATATATATATATATATTATTTATATATATATATATATATAAACTATATATAATATTATTACATTATATATATACTATATATAATTATAATAATTGTAATTATAAATTGAAATTCCATGACTCTCTTTGACCCACTCGCTGAATTTATGTGAAAAGCAACCTAACCTCTCTGGAGATATATGGCCAGAGGTCTTCCTTCTTCCTCAAGAGCTCTTCTTTCATCTCTCTAATGTCGTTCCTCCTCGTCATCTCACTTTTCTGTGCCTAATAATTCTTATTAATTTTCACGATCACATTATATATTATATATATATAATATATATATATAATATATAATTATATATATATATATTATATATATATATATATATATATATTATATAATTATTACAAAAAATAAATTATTATTTTAATATATTAAATATATTATATAATATATATATATATATATACTATATATATATATATATATTATATTATATATATATATATATATATATAGCTTCAGTTAGTTACATTTTACACGACAAAATCGGGGGCAAGGTTATTATTTTTTTTTATGTTTTTCCCGACCAGGGCCATACAAGTGGAAAGGTGCACAACATTTATCAGGGTGATAGTAACCTCAGCCTCAAGCTCTGAACCGGTTCAAGATATTCCACGCCACAAGATGCCGAAAAGGCAAATAGGCATGGTCATCTCGGACTTCACAGAAACCATTAACTGTGCCGGAAGGCGAAATACGGAATGATAGATGCAGTCCTAGCTCAATGAATTGTTAAAAAGGCTTGTACGTCTGTATGTGTAGGCTTATGGATGCGTGAGGTGAGCGGTATTGAAGATTAGTGTAATTATCACAACTATGAAAACCGTAAACATTAACGTAATGAATTACAGAAAATCTCCTACAAACGGCAAATATTATACAACACGAGTCCGCTGAACCCACTGTTGACTAGTCGGAAAGTAACCATCCGTTTTGACAAAAATGAAGAGCGTACTCGAACTCCACGAAAGACCATTATAAGCGTCGCAAGCGACAGCACCTCAAGAACCACCAAATATCATAGGCCACCAACCAACAATCAAGGACTCCACATAAATCACTATACTAGAATATAATACTAAATAACAACTATATATATTTAAAACACTAATAATAATAAACAATACCACTCTAATAAATACTATATAAAACCATATAAGTATCAATAAAAATATAATAAAAACCACTATACATATTATATATATAATACAATAATATATCATACATATAATAAAACATATAATGATATTAATGTATATATATATATATATATATCAAGTATAACTAATATATAAATATATAGAAGATATAATAAACATCACAATAAAATACACCTATACATACATGTACACTACTATATATATATTCACAGAAAGATAAACACCACCTAGCATCACCACAACTCCAGGGCAGAGAACCCTAGACAATATTGCTAGGAGGGGGCAAGTGAAATCTCAAAAATCATTACCAGTCGCGAGCAGGAACGCAAGCCGAAGAGCCAAGGAGAGAAAATACGTGCTACACATTTCCTCTAAGACACACCACGACCAGTTTGCGAAACCTGGACCCAACCACTCGCTTGTTTGGAACAGAGAGTTAGCTCTCCCCAAATCACTAAGAGACTAACACGAAGAGAATGGCTTTATTGTATAAACGAAATATATGCTAAATACAAAAAAACTAATATGCATTCTAAGACA
>JABUQX010053142.1:32500-41256 GCA_015478945.1 Trachelipus rathkii
ACTCATTATTATTATTATTATTATTATTATTATATTCATTTATTATTATCATTAATTATTATTATATTATTATTATTATTATTATTATTATTATTATATTATGATTTATTATTATATTATTATTATTCATTATTATTATCATTATTATATTATCTTTCATTTTCTTAGTTTATTTTCTTATTTTTTATTGTTTATATATATTTTCGTCTCAGTGTTAGCCAATGTCCTGTCGCGCTGTTGCTGGCCCTGCCGCAGCAGCCAACAATAGCAGCCATCGGCTGTCAGTCCAGTCACCACTGAGGCGTGCCGTCGCCCGCGATGCGCAAGCGCGTTCGCCTCCGGTTCACAACCGGTTCCAGATCCCGTTCCGTTCGCTATATATATTACATATATTTAATGATATATATAATATTATATAGTAGTATAATATATATTATATTATATATATATATATATTTATAGATATATGTATATATATAAAGAACATATATTGAGAAGGTAAAGAATTAACTGCCTTCTCTGCATTGATACCACCGCATGGTGTTTCGCTTTTGGAGGACAAATGCCCGTTGGCTATACAAACTGTTCCACCAATAAGCGTTGGAATTCAAAACCAGTTATTAAAGCAACGAGTTTCCTGTCATAGGCGACATTCACCAGTGTCAGCCCTGTACCTTAATTCTCTCGTTATTAATTTTAGATGTTAAATATTGCATAATAATCGCACAAATTAGATAAGATGTTATAAGAAAGAACATATAATAGAAGGTAAAGAATTAACTGCCACCGAGTTCCCGTCAATATGTTCTTTCTTTAACATCTTATCTAATTAGTGATTATATGCAATATTTAATCATCTAAAAATAAAAAGAACGAGAGATAGGACAGGTGGACACCTGGTTATGTCGCCTTGACGGGAACTCGTTGCTCTATAATGTTCTGAATTCAACTCTATTGGGTTGAAGATGGCTCATTAGATGCACGGCATATTGTCCTCACCGCAACATGCCGGTGGTTCAATCCCAAGAGAAGTCAGTTAATTCTTTACCTTCTCATTATAGTCTTTCTTACATCTTATCTAATTGCGATTATTATGCAATAATTAACATCTCGGTATATAATATAATATATATATATATATATAATATTATAGTATATATATATATAGATATATATATATTATAGGTATATATATAGTAATTATTTGTATATTATATATATAAAAATATAATATATATATATATAGTATTATATATTGATATATAATATATTATTATTATTCATTATATTAATATTATTAGTATTATAATATTATTATTTATATTATTATTATTTATTATTTATATTATTTATTATATTATTATTATTAGTATTATTATAGATTATATTATTATTATATTATTATTATTATATTATTTTATACTTATTATTATTTATTAGTTTGATATTATTATTATTGTCACCCTTATACCTAGTAACGGATTTAGAGTTGCTGCTGTATTCACTCTCAAAACATGACCAACCCGTTTAGGTGTGTCGTCTCTCACTGTTACACTGAGTCATGCATCATATCACCCCAGTAGGGTTCTGCCCCCAACTTGAATATCTGATGTAGAAGGCTGAAACTTGGTATACCCCCTTCATATAAGTATTATATGTTTACTTTATGTATTATTATTTATTTATTATATTATTATTATATTATATAATTATTATTATTATTTATTATTATTTTATATTATTATTATTATTATATTATTATATATTATTTTAATTTATATTATTATTATAATTATTATTATATTATTATTATTTTATTATTTTATTATTTTTATTATATTTTATATTATTCATTAGGTATCCCCCTATCGGGTAGATCTTTCCCGGTTTGCTGTGGTATCACTCTCAAACATGGAACACCCCGTTTCATGGTTCGTTATCCTCACTTACACTAGGGTAGCATCCATACACCATAAGAGGTGCGGCCCCCAATACCTTAGATATATGCTAGAAGGCGGAAACTTGAACGCTCTCCTATTAAGTTTATTATTATGTATTATATTTCTATATTTATTTTATTATATTATTATTATTATATTCATTATTATTATTATTTTATTTATATTATATATTATTCATATATTATATTATTATTATTTTATTATTATTATTATTATTATTATTAATATTATATTATTATTATTATTATATATTATTATATATATATTATTATTATATTATTTTATTATTATTTTTTTATATTGATTTTTTATTATTAGATATGGATTATTATATATTATTATTTTATTATATATTATATTATTTATTATTACCATAAACTAGCAACAAGGTTGGAGTTTGCAGATCATGGATCTCTCTCAAGATTGAACACCCGTTTAGTGTACGTATCCTCGCATAGACGATATGATGTTTTGACCGTGGAACCCCAGAGGAGGATCTTCCCCAAATCTAAAATATTGACCGTAGAAAGAATGAAACTTGGGTTATACAGTCTTCTTTAGGACTGTATCTTAGGATTGCAACCTCTGGTTAAAATAACGGGGCCCAGGGTTGCGGCCCCCAAACTTAAATATTGACTTACAACGACGAAACTTGGTATTCAGCCTTCTTGTAGGATGTATCTTAGTGCAACCGTGCGTAAACGACGAGGCATCCCAGTGAGGGTTGTCGGCCCCCAAACTGAAATATTGAATCATAACGACATAACTGTTGTCATGCGTTTTTAGATGTATCTTAGGATAACCGAGTAAATTGACCGTAGGGACCCATTGGGGCTGTGACCCCGAAACCTAGAATATTGACTCAGAATGAAAAACCGGTAATATAACCTTCATATAAAGTGACCCTCGTTGTAGAGAGGTAACAATGTATCATATGGGCACCCCCAAGGGTACTGCTCCCAACCTAGAATATTGACATTTAGAATGATGCAACCGTACTATACCCTTTTCTATAGAAGTAACCCTCTTTGTAGAAAGGTAAAATGAATCACAACTGCCCCGATGGTAATTGGCGTGTCCCAAACCGTTGATATTGATTAGTAGACGATGGAAATGTTCGGTACGCAGCCATTCTTGTAATTGTAACTCCGATACAAGAAGATGTGAACTCACAGGTACGCCCCCATAAGTGATGACTGTGCCCAAACTTGAAATTGACAATAGGAACGGTGAAATTGATATCCGCCTTCTTATAATGTAACATCAACTACAAGAGTAAAATAGCCACTAGCGCACCCTACGTGAATTGGGCTGTGCCCAAAAACTGGAATATGACATGTGAACGATGAAATTAAATATACACCTTCCTAACCCCCCATGGTGCTGGTAGCTGTGCCCCACAGACTTTGACAAATTGACATTGTAGAACGATGACTCGTTACACCGCTTCATATAGATATCTCGCTGTAACGAGCTTACATGGCTTGGAATCCTGAGAGGATACAGCCCCTCGCAAACCTTAGAATATTTGACATTAGAACGATGAAACTTTGTATACACTTATTATATAATATATCCTCATTGTAGGTAAGGTTACATGAATGAGGGAGGACTGCCAACCCTAAAATAGACAAATACGTAGAATGATGAAACTCTGTGTTATTATCATTATAACAGTAATAGATTCAATTTTCAAAGGATTAACGATGTCCGTCTACAACAACTGTTAAATAATAACAGCAAAACGAATCATTGAGATGGAAAGAAACCCAAATAGAAAAGCTTTATATATTTTTTTCTCCTGAGTTGAAACACGTACATTATGTTTGCTATTTTTTTTTATATATTTTTTTATTTTACAAGTTTCATTTTACATTTAAACTGTGTTTAATATATTTTTTTAAAAACAATTTTCTTCTTTTCTTTTATTTATTTTTTTTGTTAATTTTTTTGTTAATTTTTTTCTTAATTTTTTAATTTTTTTTTAAATATTTTGTTTTATTTTTTACAAATTTAAATTTTTTTATATATTTTTGTCTTAGTTGGTTACTAAAAAAAATTTATTCTTTTCATGTTTATAACGTAAAAAATTTGCATTTTTACAGACCTTAAAGCAGTAAAATCAGTAAATCAAACAACATACCCCTCCCCCTAAAACACACAGTGATCTATTAAGCTATTGATCTATCGATCTATTGTTTCAGATCATATTTCGAGTATCATTTTTGATAAATATAACATAAAAATAAATTCTTTTTGTTTATATATAACCCTTTTTGAACCCCTGAAAAATTAAAAGAGCTAACTATAGCAAGTTTATTCATATCATTAAAGCTACAAAGTTCATAACTCTGAACTATGAAATATAATGTTACAACGACAAACTTAATACGCTTTTACTGCCTTGAATAAAACATCCAGATTGACAATTGTTTCTACCTAACAACATTAAATAACCTACCTTAGACTTTCAACCATATCTCCAAAATATCATTGTTATTTTTTCTACTTTACCCAGTATCAATACTTTAACAACATTCATATATAACCTAACCTAATACCATCAACACCGAATATATGCTGATCGTACAAATTTTCACATCAATAAAGCAAACGGGGCATAACCTAACTAAATAATTACAAACGACAAGCCCTAACATATCTTACTTCCGAATAACACGGACCTGAACATATAGACGTTCCATACTTAACAACGTAAATTACTACTCACCGCTTTTTCAAACATATCTCCAATATATCATTGTTATCTTTTACATTAACGTGACAATATTTAACAATAATAGAAGGAAGTTAAAAATCATTTTAAACATATAATTTTCATTGCAAAGTGCACTAAATATTAAATTCTATAAAAAATATGTTTTATTTTAAATATATATAATCGTCTAATCAGAGGACTTAAGATTCTGTATAAATTGAGCCAGTTCTATATATTTCTCCAGGATCAACTCATCTGTACATGAATGTAAGTATAAAACCGCATGCAATACAACGTTCTTGGGCCATATTCAGGGTTTCATTAGCACCGCATCGTCATGCAAGAGAAGTACAACTTATCAGCGTGTTAGTTATCAGCTATTCCCTGTTTAACCTTATTATATGTAAACAGCAATGTTTCAGTTTGTAAATATTAGATTATCTCATGACCATATGAATATGCCCTCGAGTATGTCGACCTCTTAAAGATGATACGTTAATTCGTTTTTCATTTAGCTCAAACGTATATTTTGAGATGAACAGTTAAACCTTTACACGTACGGCGCTGAATTTGGACAGTATCGATGGAGGGTTTCCAATATATCTCTTTTTACATTGTCAGTGCTGTGAAAACACCTCTATATATACTATAACCTTCTCACACTTCACCTGCATGATAAATTTCACCAGAGGTCGATGCATCAGATGACACATACTGTACTCTTTACCAAGCTCCTCTTGGGTTATCTGATGTAATCTTGATGAATTTTTCAACAAGAATGAATAATAGGTACTATGATTTTGATCACCTCGCTGAAATACAGGTAGAAAACATCAGTTCTCCATTCGTTTACGAAAATGATTAAATGACACATCTTCGTTTTCGAAGTTCCTCGTAAAATATACCACTAACGTGCTTATAGCAAGAAACGAGACGATCATACATACCAGTACAGCAAAAAATATGCCTTACATTGACGAAATCGAGGAGGTTGTGTTTTATAAACGACCCCAATAATCTGTTAGACTCACGATGTTTGACATCAGAATATAATTAAAATTATATGACGGGACGATTACCAAACCATATTGTCTAAATTATTCCATGTACAGTTTTAGATACCCTAATCGTTTTCAGTTTCGTTATTTATTTTTCGGAGTTAGCTTACATTCTGATTCATTTTTGTCGTATTGTATTTTCAAAGACCAGGTCTCGAGCATGGAGTTCCCTTTTGTATTGTATTCCCCTTCATTACAGTTATATAGATGATCAAATCAAAATTGTTTAACTCCTTCCATTTTTGAAACATTATCGCAATACCTTGCATTCTGTTTGATATTTTCGTAAACATTACGCAATACATTTTATTCTTGTTTGTCACAGGTCAATATAACAAATTTATTAAAGCTTGTATTGTTGCTAATGTCTTTATGTTTATAACATTAGCATAGTATTTCTATCTATATATATCTTATCATATATTCATAACCTATCTATAATACTAATCACGAATAAATGCTAATCTATACAGTGGTCAAATTATCCAGTCAGACACACTTGCAACTTACCAATTCATTCTATAGCAACTACGACATACCAATTTAATTATAATTAACATATTTGCGAATTATAATCATAAACCTTATTAACAAATTGAACTACGAAAAATTAACATAAACAGTTTAATCAACAAACATTCCCCAAAATATATATGTTTATTGTAATTTTATTATTTTAATTTATTTGTACAAATTTTAATTTCTTTCTTAATTATTATAAATTGAAAAGAAATTTTTTTTTAGAAAGTTTTAAAGTCTGCAATTTTCCTTTTTTTTAACTATTTTTCAAATTTTTATTCTTGTTTGTGTAATAACAATTTTTACACACCCTAACAGTTAATCCGGATGATGAGTATAATCAAACCCACCACCCAACACTCCTTCTCCCCCTCCAACCATTTCTTGATCTATTGATCTATTGTCTCAAGTTACACTTCGAGTATATGGATAAACATAACATAACGTTAAATTAAGTTCTTTACTTATCAACGAGTATACGCTAACGTGCAAGCTTTCACCTTAATAAAGTAACATACATCAATCTGAAATAGAAAGTATAATGCACAATGACAACCTACATCCTTAAACACGAAAAAAATGCTAAATTAACGACGTTCCATACTAAAAACATATTGAAAGAACTAAAAAGTTAGATGTCAAAATATCGCAACATAAAAATGTAATTGTACTATTAATATGTATATTTACAAAAATTTACATAACCTTGGTAATATATTCCTACTCCTTAGCATATGCTGACGGCAACAAAGATTTTTTCATAACATTGTAATATTTACAAACTGTATGCACACCTACCTAATTATCATTACTGACCAACAATAATTGAAAACATAACAAAGTTTTATCCAAAACTAACATAAAAAAATAACAAATTTTTCGAAACATAACACAATAATAGTCTTCGAATAACCCTTATAGTAAACCTTTCAGTTTACTGAATTTCAAATCAAGTGTATGAGGTACCAACGGCATCGTCTACTTATCCATCCTGTCCATCCTTCAAACCTTTTGATTATTTGATCTATTTTATGTCAGATCAAATTTCATATTCTACGGGTTCTTTAAACTTCAAGGGCATCATCGATATATCTTATCGAGAAGAAAAAAATGAAAATTAGCTCTTTCGTGGAAAAAAGTAAATTCAAAAAATTATGAAAAATAAAGAATAGGGAAGTTAAAAAAAATGTAAGGATCTTCAAAATAAAAAATCCAGAAAGAATATAAAAAATATTAATCTGAAAAATGTGAAAAAAAAGGAAAAGAAAAAATACTCCGGAGGTAAAAAAAAAAAGGAAAGAAAAGGTCATTCGCAGGTATTGCAGACAAAGAAAACATCCGTCCGTCAACATCTTCCGTATGATCTAGACCATTGTGGAAAAAGAAACAAGCATCAATCGGGTTTTTTATAGTATACATTAAGGCGTTACAAAAAACTTAATCCTATTCATGCTTTCAATCTAGTTATCTATCATACAATATTAATTCTCCATTACAGAATATTT
This sequence comes from Trachelipus rathkii, assembly GCA_015478945.1. Lineage (NCBI taxonomy): Eukaryota > Metazoa > Arthropoda > Malacostraca > Isopoda > Trachelipodidae > Trachelipus > Trachelipus rathkii. The sequence continues at coordinate 40,263 of JABUQX010053142.1, forward strand.
AACAAAAAATATCAAACCATGTAATCCGTCTACAGACAACGATTCATGTCACATACCAAGTTTTTATCCAAACATGACGTAAAAATAATTCTTCTAATAATATTGATATAAAGGTAAATCCTCTACAAGAATCAAGGAAGGTCAAAAATAAAGTAAACAATTCTCCAAACCTACCATCCATGCCCACCATCCTCCATGACCTTTGATCTATATTATGATTCACGTTTACATTTCGAAGGATCATTTGTGATAACATAGCGGCAATGAGTTCTTTATCTACTAACCATCGAATATATGGAACATAACAATGTTTTCACATTATTAAGCTAACATATCTTTACCTAAACTAAAAAATCATTACCAACCAACTAATAACAGCTTACCATGAATAAACTGTAAACATTGCCTGAGTACCGTACACCTGTAAATTAACTAACATTGCATACAAAACCTAATCTATTCATACTTTTTGAAGCATATCTCTTAACATGATTACTAATTTTACATTAGAATAGTAATATTTAACAAAAAGGGTACCATTACAAGCCAGTTGCAGGAAACCATAGAAGATAATTGCGTACATCATAAGAAAGTTTTATCCGAGCAACATAAAAATATCATGTAAAGGTATGTAGTTACTATTTAAAGCAAGTAATTACATTCAGTATATCAAATCATCAATTACCTCCTCCCCGCCCTTCCTGCCCGTGTGTGCCCTATCCTCCCTCCCCCCACTCCATACCTTTTTGCTTATGAGCTGTATTCACTCATCATTTCGATATCTTTAGGTAAACTAACACAAATAGTTCTGTAGATAATCTAACTATCGATTATGCTAATTGGTTTTGGCATGGTGGTGGGGTTTTTCTGGGCGATCATAGTGTTGCATTAATTAAAGCTAACATGCATTACTCTGAACTTAAGAGGATAATGTAACAATGAAAAACTAGCACACCTACGATGGAAAGTTTACTAAATCAATTCTCTCCTTTTG
>JABUQX010053143.1:0-5000 GCA_015478945.1 Trachelipus rathkii
CAATAAGTGAATATTGTATTTCATTTTCCTTGTGGACCGGATTCAATGTTATATATTTATAATTTATTATTTATTTTATTTTCACTTTTCAGTTAAACGTAACTACCATCCCTGATTCCAACGCATGTCCCAGTAGAGATACTGCAAAAAGAATTACAAAAAGAAGAATTCTCAATTCCCTACCTCCCAGCCCTCTCGACTCAGTGTGCTGAGGTAAACCGGGACTTATTCGCTATCGTACGGATGACAATTCAGGTAGTGGAAGAATTAAGATTTAAAAGTGAATTTTACATGGGTTGGACAGCAACAGTCACAAAGGCATTAACAACAAAAACAACAACAGCAACAACAACTACAACAACAGCAACAACAACAACAACAACAACAACAACAACAACAACAACAACAACAACAATCACAGCCACGGCAACAAGACAAAAAGAACAACATGAAAGCAACTAGCACCCCAAAAAAGCTATGAAATGTTTGAACCAGGAGTCACAAAAGCCATTAACACAGCAACAACAGCAGCAAGCAACAACAACAACAGCAACAACAACAACAACAACGACAACAACAACCACGACAACAAGACAAAAAGAACAACATGAAAGCAACTAGCACCCCCAAAAAAGCTATGAAGATGTTTTAACTCTTAACTTTTTTTTTTTTATCCATTTTTCCATTCTTCTTCTTCTTCTTCTTCTTCTTATTATTATTATTATTATTATTATTATTATTATTATTATTATATTATTATTATTATTATATTATTATTATTATTATTATTATTATTATTATTAACTCTCAATGCCGCGCCCCTCCCTTTTAAGAAATACTCCTCTATCAAGAAGAGTAAAAACATAGAGAGAAGAGAGAAAGGAGAGAGAGAGAGAGAGAGAGAGAGAGAGAGAGAGAGAGAAGAGAGACTGAGAATGTTATCGGATGAAAGTTCTTCCCTGAGGCGCTCGGTCATTGAGATATTTTACCCCAAAATGAAACAGAAAACAAATATACAAACAGATACATTGCGTTGTATTATTTACGATTTCTGTACTACAACGTTGTTCGACGCCTCATAAACTAGGCTAGTGGCTATTAAAGAATTAGATGCAAGTCAGTCTTCTTCGTTGAATTGTTTATCATATATATATATATATATATATAATATATATATATATATATATTATATATTTTATATATTATATATATTATATATATAAATATATATATATATATTATTATATATATAATAATATATATATATATATATGTATATATATATATAATATAATAATATATATATATATATATATATATATTTATATATATATAATATATATATATATAAATAATATATATAATATAATATATATATATATATATATATATAATATATATATATATATATATAATATCATGCGCATTCACTGCAAATTTACATCCCCCCATCTTTGTTATTCACTTATTATATTATATTATTATTATTATTATTTATTAGTATTATTATTATTATTATTATTATTATTATTATTATTATTCGTGTCATTATGTTTTATTCACAAAGGTACGAAAGTGTTTTTTTTTCGATGCATTTTCCATTCTTCTTCTTCTTCTTCTTTTTCTCTTCTGATCAATCACCAAATCCTAATAGCAACTTGAACGTCACAAAGCATTAACAACAACAACAACAACAGCAGCAACAACAACCACAACAACAACAGCAAAAACAGCATCAACAGCAACAACAACAACAACAACAATCACAACAACAATCCAAAAAGAACAACCCGAAAACGACTAGCACCCCAAAAAGCTATGAAAGTGTTTGAACCAGAGTCACAAAGGCATTAACAACAACAACAACAACAACAGCAGCAACAACAACAACAACAACAGCAAAAACAGCAACAACAGCAACAACAGCAACAATCACAGCCACGACAACAAGCCAAAAAGAACAACATGAAAGCAACTAGCACCCTCAAAAAAAGCTATGAAGGTGTTTTAACTCTGAACTTTTTTTTTTTTTTTTTTTTTGATCCATTTTTCCATTCTTCTTCTTCTTCTTCTTCTTCTTATTATATTATTATTATTATTATTAATATTATTATTATTATTATTATATTATTAATTATTATTATTATTATTATTATTATTATTATTATTTATTTACTCTCTATGCCGCACCCATCCCTTTCAAGAAATACTCTTTATCAAGATAGAGAGAGAGAGAGAGAGAGAGAGAGAGAGGAAGAGGAGAGAGAGAGAGAGAGAGAGAGAGAGAGAGAGGAGAGAGAAGGCAAAAATCTTGGTTACATCTGTAAGGCTATACACAAAAACGGGTAGAATGGGAAAATTTTATTTCATTATTTTTTTTTCTTCTTTACATCAGTTATATATATATATATATATATATATATATATAATATATATATATATTATATAATATAATATATATATATATATATATATATTATATATATATATATATATTATATTTAGTATATCGATCACGGCTTACCCCAGTGAAGTATTCAACAGCAGTAGTTACAATGGGGCGCTCCTCAGACTCGGCGTCGCTACCTGGGATAGAGATTATCTCAACAGATGGAGGGTTAGAAGATGGAATATGTGGAGAGGGAATAATATATATCTATATATATATATATAATACTACCAACATATATTAACTCCATATATACATACAAGCCACCACTATGACCCTACGCCACACTAAACACACTACATTAACAATACACAGTCATTCAACATAAACTACATACTACAACTCAACACCCATTACTAAAACTCTCACCCACAACAACCCACAATACCATATATACCCTAAGACAACTCACAATACTTATATAACCCCAACATAAATCATAACACACTCACTAAACAATACTTCCAAACCTATAACCCATAATATATATATATTTCTTTACACACAAACACTCATAAGTCACAACCCCGCAGAACTACGAACTACCACAAACAGCAAACACAAAGAATATAAACACCCTTCAATACTCAAATATCACCTATACAACATTCCACTAAAAAATATACACCACATCACTACCTACCGAATACATCAGATATACCCGAAATAACCACACTCAATCATACCCCAAATACCTCACTACTATACAACCCCTCAAAACGAACCCAAATGATATCAATACTACTAAATACAGCTATTATATTAATATATATATATATATATATATATATATATATATATATATCTAAATAATTGATGGTGTTACAGCTGTAATCACAAAATAAATCACAATATTCATATACATTATACAAAATAGACTAAGATATCAAATAACCACATCCACCATGCAAGTCTCTCATGACATGCACACGCGATCCTCACCGGGAGATACCACCAACCCAACAGAACACAAACAACAAAAACACCCTCAACACCAACATGTACTATAGATATACATCGACGATGCGTCACATTGACACCACCTCTGCCCTGACAGACGTATAAGTAGATCGTTAGAATATGTCCACAAATCCAACATCCTGGCCAAACCCATATACTCATACACTAACGAACTCCTTCAATCATCTAGAGCCAGACATACTGCGGATCGTTATGAAGCAAGGATGATATAATAACCACGCAATATAACACTCACAACATATAATATATCACTATAATAAAATAAAAATAATATACTAATACTCCCATAACTATAACTATAACTATATAGATAGAAAATATTAATATATATATACTATACATATACGTATAAAAGACATAATTGCCATAACATAATATATATTATACTCTATCCATACGATACACCTAAACATATTACTCTATATACTTTACCGGATTTAATAAAATATACTGATATACCATGTCATTCTGATCACCCCATCATCGTCATCGTCGGCGTATATGTATGATGACCCAGTCTCACGGACGCGAATTAGAAGTTTCTCTGTTGATAAAGTGTTGTAATGCTGGAGAGATGCTTCAGGAGGCTGCAGCATATATATATATATATATATATATATATATATATTATATATATATATATATATATATATATATATATATAATATATTTATATATATTATATATATATATATATTATATATATATATATATATATATATATATATATATATACTTGTCGGCAGTGGACATACATTAACGTAGGAGTGTCACCTTGTTTGTAAAGTAAAGTGTCCTAATAGGAGGACCCCAGTCATTGATAGTAACCCTCCTTCTATACATTACAGCAGGGTGGGAGTGTGAATCGCCCCAGCCTATCATCACTTCCGTGGATGGGAACCCTCAACAGATTTCTTTGAATCTTCCCATGAACAGATGCAGATTCACAGCAAGTGAACTGCAGCTGACGCCACCTCCCAGATTTGGGGGATACGGCGCTATGTATAATAATATATATATATAATAAATTATTATATAAAATATATATATAATATATACTATATATATTATATATATATATATTTATATAATTATATATATATAATATATATATGGATGGGGATATTGCATACATGTTTAGAGATTCAGCTGAAACAACACTCGTAACACCTAAACCTCGTTCGCCGAGGTTCTTCGATAATGCGACTGGGAGATGTTTGATTCCATAAGTGGGAAGCCCGCCCCCGTCGGCCACGAGGTTCTGAATTGTAAAGTGTAGAATGGGTGGTTGAAGACTGGGTCCTTTCCCCTGAACCTAACACACCCCCCGTTGGCCCCGCGACGCATACATTAGAGAAATTTCCAGATGCGGGACTGCCATTAACGAGCCTCCGATTCTTGTATTAAAAACATCTGTTAAACACTATCGTTAAAGAATATATATATTATAATATATATATATATATATATATATATATTATATATATATATAATATATATATATATATATATATATATATATATAATATATAATATATATATGGATGGGAATATGCATAATGTAGAGTTC
>JABUQX010053143.1:12500-24825 GCA_015478945.1 Trachelipus rathkii
TATAATATATATATATATAATAGACGGGCAGTAAGTATTATTTATTATATTGTATATATATTATATATATATAATATATATATATATATATATTAGTAGATTATATATACTAGTATATATATATATAATATATATATATATATATATATATAATAGTAGAGTTTAATTTGTCAAGGAAACTGCATCTTTCTTTCATAGCCCAGGGCGTAATCTTATCGGTCAGAATATCGGACGAAAGGTAATTAACCGTGAACTACAAGGGATTAACTTTTCTTCGATTTAAGCCCTTTTGACCACAAACCTCATTAGACTAATCCACCTTGAAGTTCCCAAAAGCATGCCAAGGGAAATGAAAATTTATCCATCCTATTTCGTGATTTTTAATACACATTTTGAACTCAATTTCTATATAACATGATTTCAAAATAAGGTCTGAAAGGCCCGCTTAGCAACGAGTCAGATAAGTCCTCCGACTTGACCCTTGCCGATCACCGTGTGCTGGAGCAAAGCCGAAAGGAACGGGATTCGCTTCCAGTCCGTCCAATTTTATATATTCACAAAGGTGGGGGGACTAAGAGAGTGGGGGGAAGTAGGAGTAGTAAAACCCTATCTTCCTCAATGACAATGCGAACGAAAGACGAAACGAGTATACCAACCCGCGAAACCGGGGGTGGCGGCGGCAGAGGCGGTGGCGGAGGGCGGAAAGCGGGTCACGGTGCGAAGGCTGCGGGACCAAGTCGGCGGGGCGAAAAACGGGCGCGCGCGGAAACCAGGTGTGTGTGCGTGGGCGAGAGAGAGTAGATGATGTAGTCATGGCAACAGATAAAGGGGGTAGGGGCAATGACAACAACTAAGAGGTAGGGGTAAAGAGATGGTGGGGGAGAAGAAAAAAAGGGGGTAGGGGGTAACGTGTGTATGTGTGCGTGAATGTGTATGTGTGTAAATCACATCTCGTGTAATTGTTGAAATACTTGCGCATCAACATACACCCAAATGTGGCGCACACTACGGTGCACACACATACGAAAATATAAAAGGAATGTTAGGAAAGGGGGGGTAGGGTAATAATAATAATAATAATAAATATAATACACGTCATATACGTACATTAATTTGTTGAATAGCAGCTGAGATTCTTGTTTTTAAATCAGCAATGTCTGTCTTTGGATATTGTACACAATATTTTTGACGAATCCATAAACGAAATAAATCACATGGTGGATGTCGGAAGACGTAGGCTGCCAAGGAATTTAAACGGGTGGAGCTGCCTTGAAGGTTCAATTCCTTGGCCGTCTAGATTTCCTGACATCACACCATGTACTTTTTTTTCTTTGGATATTCGTCAAAAACGTGTGCAGTATCCAGGTGACAGACATTGCTGATTTAAAAGCAAGAATCTTAGCTTGCATGACAGAATTTGGAATATATTAAATACTTCTGTAGACAACCCCGCTTCGTATCCTTTTCTAAACCTTTGATCAGCTCTAGATACTCTTTCATAACACTGGCCAACAAAGATTTTGCCCTGATTCCGAATATGACCTCCGTTTTCCTAGATTAGCTCTAGTTTTTGAGATACAGGGTGGTCACAAAAATACATTAATACAACATTTAATGTTAAAAAAACACGAAACAAGATAATATATAAAATGTTAATGAGTAAGTAAAAATAAATGCTAATGGTCAAACATTCAATTTCAGTACAATGAAAACAATTAATGCATTACAAATCGCTCTCTATTTGATTGTCTTCTGTGTGAAGAATGTGGACAATCACGTTGAAGGCTCCAACAATAGTCTGCCATCATGTGTGTGTATCCCATCTTCCTTGGTATCTTTTCTTCCATCACGATATCTTGATGGAACCTCTCCCCTTGTTCCTCACTATAACATCCTAGATTATCCGGAAACCGATCTAAGTGACTATGTAGAAAGTGAACTTTTATGCTCATATTAGCATTAAAATTTTTGAAGTCTGAAAGCATTTTCTGTACGAGTTCTACATAGTTGGCAGATTTATGGTTGCCCAAAAAGCTCTGAACAACCCAAAGACAAACTTTTCCAGGCAGATGCTTCATTATAAGTCATGGAATTTATGAAATTGTCATCCTTGATGATTTGGCGAATTTGAGGACCGCTAAAGATTCCAGCTTTGAGTTTCTCCATACTCAACCGCTGGGGAAAAAATCTGCAATATATTTGAACATTACCAATCTTTGTCTGAGGCCCTAACAATTGGCTTCATCAGTCCCCTAGTTTGATGTGTAAGTGGTTGGGGGTAAAAAATAATTTTCCCCTGTCAAACAGTGGTTCGTTAATGATATTTGATGCACCTACAGTTCATATTTTCCCTAGCAGGCCATACAATTTTTTCCCAGTGGTCTTCTTTAGCCCTACTATCCCACAAGCATATGAAACAAGGGTACTTAGTATATTCGCTTTGCTGCCCAAGTAAGATGTTGACCATCTTCAAATCAACGCATATAGACCACTGGTGTTCATTATATCTAAGCTTCTGCAATATCATTCTTATATTTTCATATTCCTCTTTCAGTTTTGTTGAGTGACCTATTGGAATCGATACATAACTATTGCCATTGTATTCAATAAAACACACTTCAAGTTTCTCGTTGAACTATCCATAAAAAATCGCCAATCTTCTGGTCGGTATTTAGGTAACCCATTTGGAGTAGGAGTCCAGGGATTGTCCCTCTACAGTATGCTAGGTCTTTCTTCTTCAAAATGAAAATCATGGAAAAAAGTACTACCGTCTCCTTGTTCCCGATCGACACGAAATAAAAAAAAGTTATTTTATACTTTCCGGGCGGGGCCTTAAAGAGTGTTTCTTCTTTTCAACCCGTAGGGGTTCTCTCCTAGTATGCCGGCTAAAAGGGCTCAGAAATTCCCCTTGATTGGAGAGACTTATACTCTCGTACTAAAAACATCATTGATCTCTTCCTGGGAGAACTGTTGTTGTGTAGAAGTACTTTTTCATATTCACTACCACTATCTGCACGTGTGCACACCAAATCCTGGATATCTTCTTCATCCAGACAATGCTAGGTCTGGGAGTGTAGTAAACACTGATGGGGACAGATCGTCGGGTGTGGGTAAGGTTGCTTGCTGAGTTCAAAAATCCGGATACCAAATTTACGTTTCTTGAACGATTGTATACCTTCAACATTACGCAAACAAAAATACAGTCACTGTGGTGGATTCTTGGCTGGCTCCTGCCATAAACCTTAGGCACACCAAATTTTAAACCATTTCTTCGTTCCATTTTCCACTGACGTAACATTTTTCGCGACACAAAAGTGTCCCATGGTAATCTTAAGCTGTGATGGAGTTATCTAGCGGTCGCGTGTTTTGCGCTGTGCGGTGGGTTGTGGTGTTGGGGGTTAGTATGGCGCCGTCTGTCTAGGTGCCTGGTCCTATTGTATCGCGGTGTCGGGCTGAATTTGTGATTTGTGTTCCGGGCACCCAAGTACGTATCCGTGTCATCGGCCGGACACGGTGTAGCCACACGAGGTTCATGTATAGGGTGTAGACTGTGATCTGCTGAGTCAGTGCGTTACGTTGCGTATCTCGACGCTTCGTTTGTCTGATACATTGCCTGTACTTGGATGTGCTCGTCAGCGATGCTTCTACTCCACGCGTCTTGCCTGTCATCGTGACTGCTTGCTGCCGGTTTATGGCCATTCCACGCACACTGCAATCTTTGCGCTCTCTCCTGGGATGACGGAGTGTCTCGTTAGGAGCTGTCGCGTGTGACGGCTTTCTCGTTTTGGAAGTCTCGGGCTTCACAGTCTTAGCGTCTGTGGCACCTGCGCTGACAGTTCCAGCGGGAGCAGCGGGGCTGTACCAGAGTCGTCGCGTCGCGCTCAGCAACTGCAGCCCGACGGCACGGTCGGTTCTTGCACGATCTACGACATGGCTCGTGCTGTGCTCGGGCACATGTTCGCACGCGTGAACGTGTTAGGCCTGACTTCACTGGTTCTTGCCGCAGCAGCGATGACCGACTGCGCGCATCCCGTGCGCAGTCAGATTGGTAGCCGCGTTGATGGTGGTTGTGCTTCATGTGGCAAGGACCGCAAGCTACGTGTTTGGCGCTGACTTGACTGTCGGTGGATCGGAGGCACGCCTGAAGAGCATCGGTTATGAAGATCAGTATTGCATTCGTGTTGATCTCTTTCATCACTCGAGCGCGAGTGTAATCTCACTGGTGCGGACTGCCTAAGGACATAGAGCGGTCGTGCATCATTGAGTCGATACGTGACCGAATATCGGTTTATGCGGGTGGGTTCGATCATACTGTTTGTACACACAACACACACAGGGCGGTCAGGACCATCTACGAGTAGTAGCTACGATTATGGGAGTATGCATACGAGGCCTCAGACGTATGTCACATCGTAGATGACATAGTCAGTTGCTCGCGTACGTCGGACTTACTATGTTAGGTGCTAGATCTCGTGACGAATCGGATGGTAACACGAAGAACATGGCGCACGTATCAGTGTCGCATTTGAGATATGTACGAGTATTATTGCGGCGTGCAGGTGTTGTCAGCGGGCTGTCAGACTGTCGCGAGGTCATGCGCATCATTCACAGTATCGGATACGTAGAGTCTGCGAGATTCAGGAGAGTCTAGCAGGTGGGCTGCTTTGTCGCGCATAGAGAGATACATGTAGCATGGTATCCTTCGCGTGTCGATGCTCGGATGATCATTAGTCTTATGAGTCGTATGATGTAGGATCACTGTGGTGCGTGGTATGTTGATGCGCTGTGTCTGGTGCGGAGAGCATGGGAGGTGGCCGCAGTGTTCTTGTTCAGACCGTCATGAACGGGGCTGGGGGCGGGGAGTGTTGTGCAGTTTGTCGGGGCAGAAGTTAGTGCCAGATGAGGTGTCTAGAGACTTCAGCGAAAGGGGGTTGGGAGGGGTAGATGATTGGTGCCCGGTGTTTGGTGGGGGCTTGCCTGGCAATGATCACTCGACAGATTAGGGCGGGAGAGGGGGTGAGGCAGGTGGTGGTGGTGTGGGAGTGGTGGCAGAGGAGGCGGGAGGCTCTTGGGCGTGGGGGGGAGAGGGGGGGTGAGGGCTGATGAGGTGGTGTGGGCTGAAAAATGAGGGAAAAAAAGTAAAGGTGAGGTTGATAGGGTAGGAGGAAGGTAAGGCCCGTTAAAGGGGAAGGAAATAAGACGATATTACTGGTAAAATAATGCATTAAAAAAGGATATTGTAAGTTGGTATAGGGAGAAGTGGAAATCTGGACAACTGCTGTATGGCGGGGCGGGGAGGGGGAGAGCTAGGAGGGGGGCGGAGGGGAGTGTGGGCCGTGGTGGAGAAGAGCGTGAGGGATGGTGCAGGTGGTGGCGGTGGGGAGAGGGAGTGCAGCAGGCACCCGATAATACTATAAATTTCGATAAAATAATCCTTGGCAGCAAAAAAGAAAAAATTTTTTTTTGTTGGCCAGTGTTTATTATGTATATGTATTTTCTACAAGAGATTCGCTGTTATTAATAAATAAGTATTCTTATGATGTTAATTTGTTTCAAGGTAGAAATAAAGAAATAGCAAAAGAATAGTAAAATATTGACCAGAAGTTTTAAAAAAGGGAAAGAAGTTAGCACAGGAATGGTCGGAGAAACGTTGTTTTAAATGTAAAAAAGAAGAAAGAAGATTTGCAGATGAAGCTGAAATGTTTAATAAATTAAAATTAAGACATTTGTATTTTAAATACAGAGGGAGCAATGAAAGAATTGTAATTGAAAGAAGTATGCGGCTTAATTATTATTTGACGGGCGAAAAAAGATTGAAGCGGGGAGAAGTTCTGTCGGCTTAAAGAGGGTAATCCGAAATAGGTAGTATGAGTAGGGTGAGTATATAGTATAGATATGAATATATATATAGTATATATAGGTATTGATATATATATATATAGGTGAGTATATATATAGGGTGAGGTGGAGTAGGTAGTGGATAGGTAGTAGTATGATGAGGGGGTGAGGGGGGGGTGGAGGGTAGTGAGTGGAGTAGGGTGAGGGGGTAATGATGAGAGTAGGTATGTATATAGTATATAGTATAGTAGTATATATGATATGATATAGTATAGGTATGATAGTGATAGTATAGTAGTAGTATATAGTATAGTATAGTAGTGTAATATAATATGATAGTATTTATAGTAATATAGTGAGGGGGGGGGTATATATAGTATATATATATATATATAGGTATATATATAGTTAAGGGGAGTCTGTGGAGGTGCGCAAGTGGGTTTTGAAGTGGTGCGTTTGGAGGACGCTTTAGGGTCGTGAGGTTCGAGTTTCCGTCAAACGGGATTGTGGTACGTTTCGACTAGTCACGCAGGACGGACACGAAAAAATTGCGTTTGTGAGGAGAATTTTTTCTGTACATTCATGTACATGTTACGGCTATAGTGTAGTTGAGAAATAACGACATCTCAATACGCCTCACGCGTCAGGCTGGTCAGTCGCATAGGCCACACAGTACGGAACGGTCAAGCACCTTTAAATACACAATACAGAACACCTACAATCCCTATTGCGCACCCTACGCACAGTAGGGGCTGTCGTCGTTGGTGAGGGGTGGCCAGAGCCTGATGCCCAAGCCGGTCCAATGGAGGTGGCTGGAAATAGTCTTGACTTGGTGTGCAGGGGGACGTGGAGCTGTGGGGGGTGGGGCCTATGCAGCGGCGTGATAGGAGCTGGGGTGGGGCACGGGCTGTGGGTGCCGGAGCGGCGATTTGTAGGGTGGGGGGCGGGGGCGGCGGAGCTGGTCGGGAAGGGGACGCATGAGAAGATGGGAGGGTAGGGGCCGTTGGTCGCCGGGGAGGGGCGCGAGTTGTCGTGGGGGGTAGGGGAAGGGAGAGGGGAAGGGAGGGAGAAGAGAAGGGAAAAAAGAAAAAGAAAAAAAGAGAAGAGAAAAGTATATAGTATATAGGGGGTGTGGAGGTAGGGTAGTAGGTAGAGGTATATGAGTTAATAGTATTATAGTAATAGTAGTGAGGTAAGGAGTAGGAGTATAGGTAATAATTAGTAGGGTGGCAGAAAAAAAAAATTTGAAGTGGGTTAGCAGTTTGTTGGGAAAGTATAGGTTGGGGATGAGGGGGGGGGGGGAAGGAGGGAGAGGCGTGGGTGACTGGGGGGTAGGGAGTGGGTGGGTTTGATGAGAAGGTGTGTGGGAAGTGGGGGGGAAGGGGTGGGGGGTGTGGGGTTAGTTGGGGGGTGTGATGTGATGGCTGTTTGTGCGAGTAGAGTGTTGGAGTGGGGTGAAGAGTGGCAGAGTGGATGGGTGTGTGGAGGGGAGTGAGAGTGCTATTGGTGTGAGGGGTTAAGAGGGGGGTGAGAGGAGGGGTGGAGTGGGGGGAAGGCGGAGGTAGGGTGGTGACTGGGGGGGGGGGGGGAGGGGGGGGGGGGGTGGATGGGTGGTAGGAATGTAGGAGTTGGTGGGAGGAGGGAGGTGTTGTGAGGGAGAAGGGGGGGGGGGGTCATTGGTTTTTTAGTTTGTGGTGGTTGGAGGTGTTTCGATTTGGGGGGGAGATGGGTTGTGGTGGTTATGTGAGGGTGGAGGGGGAAGGGTGGGGTAAAACATGAGAGGCAACGGGGGTGCGAGTGGGTTGAGGAAGGGGAGAGGATGGTGGGTGGGGTGAGAGGGGGTTGGTGAGAAGATGAGTGGAGAGCGGTGTGGGGGTGTGGGGTGGTGGGGTGTGGGGTGGTTGTTGGTTGGTGGTGTGGGAGGGGGAGAGGGAGGAGGGATTGGGTGGTGGTGTGGCGGGGCGGGTGAGGTGGTGTCGAGGGGGGTGCGAGAGAGACCGGGAGAGTGTGCGTGCGGAGAGGCAGGAGGTGGTTAAGGGCGTGAGAGAGGGGTGTGGGGCTGAAGGTGGTGCCGTGGAGGGCAAGGACCGCGGGGTAGGACTTAGGAGGAATTCGCGGGCGGGGGTGTGGTGGGTGGTGTAGAGTGTGGTGATCTTCCTGCTTATTCTGGCTGATGGGATTAGTAGAGGAGTATGGGTATAGTAGTGGTAGGGGGGGGTAGTGATATAGTAGGTGATGGAGTATATTATAGGTATAGTGGGGAGGGGGAGGTGAAGTGGGGTGATAGTGAGGTGATGAATGAGGGTAGTAGGTGGTGAGTATATATAGGTGAGGTAGTAGTTAGGTGAGGGGGAGGGGGAGGGGTTGTAGTATAGGGGTATGTGATATATGGTATGAGGGGAATAGGGTGGTAGGGTATAGTGAGGTGTAGTGAGGGTAGGGGGTGGGGGAGTGAGGGTGGGGGGGGAGAAGAGGAGAGAGAAAAGAAGGAGGACAGAGAAAAGAAGAAAAATTTGAAGAGTATAAGTATGGAGTGATAGTATAGTAGCGTAGTAGTATGATATATCATAGTAGATATAGTAGAGTGAGGGGTAGGTGAGGTGAGGGGTAGTGAGTATAGGTAGTATATATATATGTAGTAGTATATATTTGAAGTCAGCATTTATAATGTGATAGATAGTAAAGTAAACCGTTTTAATTTTAGGTGTGTTAAGGTTCTTTCTAGGATGAGTCGTATTTTCAAGCTAAAGTAGTAGCCAAAATTGTTTGCACGGTAAAAGAACAAATCAAAATTTTAAAAGAGCTGAGAGGATATAGTATATAGTGCTAGTGATGAGTAGTATATAATGAGTATAGTAATCGTATTTATGATAGTAGGTGAGGTAGGTAGTTAAGTATAGAGGGTAGTAGGTAAGTATTATGAGGGGTATATGAGTATAAGTGAGTATATATATGATTGTAGGTATGTTATATATATTATGTGTGGGATAGTAAGAGTGTATTTTGTTTTTATTATATATAATCTTTACATTGCTTCTGTTAATTGTCCCGGTATTGTGATTTGGTCATTGTAATGGTATTATGTGTGTGCTGACCGAAGTGGAGAGTGTCTTATTTTTTTGTTGAATTTATTTTATTGTTGTTCTCTTCGTTTGATATGCAATGTTTGTTTCTCTCTGCTCTATGTCTGTCGTTATTAGTCCTTGGAATGCCTTTTGCCACCTTTTTGTATAGTTGTCTTTTGTTTTGGTTCTTGCATATTCGTCTAGTATTCGTGTTGTTTTTTTTTCGTTCTCATTGATTGCTGTTAGTAGATGTCGTATGTAGTTATGTATTGGTGTTGTGTATGTATGTATTCTGTTTTCTGTTGTATATGTTGTTTTGGTCTATTGTTGTTTTGTTTTTTTGTGAGTAGTGTGTGTATTGGTTTGTGTTGTATTTTAAGAGCTATCTATTTTGTTTTTCGCTGTATTTATATCTGCATTATTTATTTTTTCTTTTATATATTTTGCTATTTGGAAACTTTTTTCGCTCTACTTTTGATATTTCTTTTTTTTTTGACTTAGTTGTGGTTGTGTGGTGTCTCGTGTTTTTTGCTGCTTGGTGTGTTCTCTGTATTACGATGAATATTCTGTCATATATCTCTAGTAAACTTTGATGAGGGAAGGCCTGTGGTCCTGTAAGGTTGGATGTTCTTCTATTTTTATACGTCTCTGCCGTGTGTTGGTACGCGTATCGGATTGTGTCGCAGTTTGTTGTTTTTTTTTGTGTATATTATCGTGTGATATCTGTCTAATATTGATGATTTGTATTTTTTGGGTGTTTTTTGTTTTTATGAGATTTTTGATAGAGAGATTAAGTAGATAATATAATAGATAGAGATAGAGAGAGAGAATAGAGGGAGGGAGAGAGAGAATATAAAACGAAAAAACAAATTATATATTTCTTTTTTAATAAAAATTTTTATATATATAATTATATAGATAAAGATACTGAGTAAAAATATAGATATATTTTTTCTATTTTATTTCTATTTATTTTGTTTATTATTTTTATTTTATAATTATTTTTTTTTATTTATATTTACTTTATATTTTTTATTTATATATTTTATATTTTTAATTTCTTTTATATATATTTATTTATTATTATTTTTTTTTTTTTTTGTGTTTTTATGTAATTAAATTATATATTAATGATATAATATATATATATATATATATATATATATATATATATATATATATAAATATCAGTGGCGAGGCATTGGCAATTTTGCAGCAGTCCATCGCTGCAGTTCCCTGCTCATTATTCCGTAATTATACTATATATATAATATATATATTATTATATATATTAATATATAATCTATATATATAATAAATATAATATATATATATATCTATATATATATATATATATATTTCGAACGGTTTCTCTCCGTCTCTCCTGTTTGCACAATAAAACATCCTTGGCTCTCAACCATAAAAAACAAACAAAAATGTCTTGGAAACCTCACATCACAACGGTTCTCACATCAACGGCGGCCTCAAAGAAACTGGAGTTTTGTTTAGACTGCGAGACTATTTTTCCTCTTCTCAGTTACTCAGCTATATCAAGGTCCTCATCCGCCCTTGTATGGAGTACTGTTTCTATCTGGGGGGGCTCTGGGTTCACCCGGCTTTTGTGGACAGGGTCGAGTCGAAAGCCAAAAGGCTTATAAACTGTTTGTCTTTTCACTTCACTTGACCCTCTATCTCTGCGACGAGATGTTGGTGCTTTATCTCTTTTCTATAGGTATCGTAGCGGCAGGTGTTAGAGGGAAATTACCACTCGCGTACCACCACCTTTACGACGCCCTCGTAGCACAAGGGGTGCTGTGTCTGCTCACGAGTTTTGTGTAGATATTGGAAACTCCAGGCTAGTTCGCTGCGGTGCTTCCTTCTTTTCCTGCCACCCTCTGTTCTGTGAAACTCTCTTCCATCTTCTGTGTTTCCTGCTGAATTTTCCCCTCACTTTAAAGCCTGCGTCTTTGCTCATCTGCGTATTTGCGCTTAGCGGAGCAAATTTTGTTGCGTGAAAGCACCCCTTCCTTGAATAGGGTTCGTCCCGTGAGCGGTGGTGACAACTGTAAAAAAAAAAAAAAAAACAAAAGTAAACAAAAATTTTAAAGTACCCATGCTTTAATACGAGATCCAATTTGCTCAAATAGGGATGAACTTACAAATTTAGAGATGATCTGGGCAATGCTTTATATTACTCTACATTTTTGTGCGTAATTTGACTGGCTGAGAGATGTGACATTATATAAATATTATGATAATGTTGGCTTGCATATGATATATTTTATATAATATATATAATATATATTATATAATATATATATATATATATATAGTATATATTATATATATATATATATAATATATATATATATATATATTATTTATAATTTAAAAAATAATTTTAAATTGAAAAAAAATGATTGATTAATTCTTATCTCATCTGGTCAGTCATCTCCGCATCAATAGAGATGACTGACGCCTCGCCACTGTATATATATATATACATAGGCGTAGCGTGAAGGAAATTTCGGGGGCAGCTTAAATTTTAATACAGCTTATAATATATAATATATATATATATATTATATATATATATATATATATATATATATATTTATAATATATATATATTATATTTCAGGGGCGTATACATGGGGTAGGTAGGGTAGCGAAGGTAGCTTCT
Organism: Trachelipus rathkii; assembly: GCA_015478945.1. NCBI lineage: Eukaryota > Metazoa > Arthropoda > Malacostraca > Isopoda > Trachelipodidae > Trachelipus > Trachelipus rathkii. The sequence continues at coordinate 24,087 of JABUQX010053143.1, forward strand.
ACCCAATATTTTTGAGTCTTTTTAAATAAAATAAATTAAATTAAAAGTTTACTAATTAATTACAATTCAGATACCTAAATTGCCCAGGAATTAGGGATTTATAAAATTAAATTTTAAGAAAACAAGTTACATTAGTACTTAGCATTTACAATAATTAAATTTATTTGAAAATTTTCCTTCCTACTCTGTTTCTAAGAGTAAAATTCTAATCTATGGGCGTACGTAAATTTTCATTTTTCGTATAATATTATACAAGGCCAGGCCTGTCATCATACCTTGCTGAACGACCGAAAAGATACGAAAATCACGGGAACGTAAATTTTCGCTCACTTGAAAACGTACGAATAATTTTGGAATTGTGAGAAAGAATTTTGATTCTCTCTGTTCTGTCTTCTCTCTCTAATATATTATATATATAATTATTATTTATATAATATATATAATAATATATATATCATATATATATATATATATATATAATATATATATAATAGTATATATAGTATATTATATATATATATTATATATATATTATATATATATTAATATATTATATATATATATATATATATAATATATATCTAATATTTCTATATCTATATCTATATCTATCTATATCTATATCTATCTATCTAATCTATCTATCTATCTATCTATCTTATCTACTATCTATCTATCTAATCTATCTATCTATCTATCTATCTATCTATCTATCTATGCACGATAAGTTCAACTTACG
>JABUQX010053144.1:0-17500 GCA_015478945.1 Trachelipus rathkii
TCTCGCATAGCAATACCTAAATAATCATTTGTACAATTACAGTTTTTATTGGTGTATAGTGTTCTCCTCATCACCGGAGTTTCTAATGAGACTGTCCATCGTTATTATAGGTTTTCCATAACTTCTCTTCTAAGACATTATTTTCCTTAAGTAGCGGAGGGATTCCTTCACGTACACTAATAATGTGGTGCGTCATCACTAACTTTGTTCAGTGAATCTTTTAGTTATTATCAAGTGTGTTTTGCATAGAACCAGTAGTGGTAATATTAATCTAACCATGTTGTTTCTGATATTTATTTCTTTGGTATATTTACCTAACACTCTTACTCTTACATTGGTTAGTTCATTCATGTTTATGTTGATTTTTTCTTTTCTAATTATTATCATCACAATATCCTGTAATTATTATAAGGGTTTAGTATTTTGTTCTCAATTAATGTTTTACTAAATATTTTCCTGTATCTCGTTAGTTTATACAAATTCAATTGATGTTTCAGTTGTTTAATTTATACTCAATTAACCAAAATATCAGTTATCTAAAGGAACAAAATATCTATAATGATTGTCACAGACTGAACTTGACCTATATTACTTAGAAAAAGTTATTGAATAAGTAAGTTTCTGGTCGTATAGTGAAGTGCAGTGGGAAGTAATGATATAAGCAAGCCATGACAAGGGTAAATGAATTACTAACAAATTTTATAGTTAACCACAGTATGTAAGCTTGAAATTTTTTGTTGAACTGTGACCAGTTTTTTACGAATCTGCTCCAATTATCATATAGAGTACTTATATTATTAATATAGGTTCTGATGTACATACGCGAAGAGAATGTATTTCTCTAGGTATAGCTAACTTAATTTACTCATTTAATTTTTAATAATGGTAGATAAAAACTATTGGATCGGATAGTTCAATAATGTAGTACTACTTCAGGGTAACATAATTTCAAGCTGTTTTACCATTTAAATAAGATGAGTAGATATAAATATTATTATTAACTAATATAGTATATTATCATTATAACTTATCTCAATCGTGATGGGCTAAGCAATGAATTATGAATGATTAGGTAATAAACCAACTTCGAGTCACATGTATCAATGTTTTATTTTTACTTATTTGCCACTCTTAAGACTGGCAGTTTTTATCATTGAGATCCACTGATAATTTCTGGAGATAACCTCATAAGTTTAATTACATACTTCTTATGATTGATTATTAATATCCTATATTTTTAATGAACTTTATCCTCATTAATAATAATGAAAAATAATTTCAACGTTTACTGGGACAGGGTACAATCCTCATTCGCAATACAATTTGACTCCTTAGGTTAGGTTATGTATGTTGAATACATGGCGTATGGATCACTTATTCAGTCTACACATGTTGACTTAAAGAAGCTCATGGCTGGGGCGTATCCAGATGCAATACCTTAAGTTGTTACCTTTCTCCTGAAAACCAGCTTATTTAAATATAATATTCTAGATGGAGCCATTAGAATCAGAATGCTCCAAAAATCGGTTTTCTTGGCCATGTTACTATACTTGAGAGTAGTTGTGTGGTTGTACTATATTCTTCTGGGTATCGAGGATTGGGTATGCACAGGGTTGTTGACGGATATGGCCATCAATTCGTCTCAAGGGTTCATCTGTTGATTCAGTTATCTTAACAATATAGAGGCTAGATTATCTTGTAACAATATAGTTAGATATTGTAATGTATTTCACCATGTAAAATGACAGAGTATGAGTAACATACACAATCGGTTGAAGTAAAATTATTATGACCATATTTTCTTTGATGGCATATATAATGAGTATACAGGGCTTGGTCACTACGTGGAGTTATTAAATTTATGTGCCCGTTCATTTGATGGAAATTTAATCATTGACCGCAAACGTCATTTTACACCAATGGCTGACATAGGATATCTCTACACTTCGTCCGCTTTCAGATGCATGAAATGGGATCTCGCCCATTCAAATTCCGTGGTCGAGTGAGATGACTCATGCTGGCATACTTATCATATTTTATTACTCTATTTTATATAATATAGATTACTAACGATTGGTACGGAATTGGTTCTATAATTCTAAGATGAGGATATGAGGGAATGCTTTATTAGTGATGTGTACAGAATTGGGATATTAGTACATGTTGTTTATTGAGTGGGAAAATTTATTTAAGTGAGTACCTTTCTTATACTACATCAGTTTTATCGGTGTTTAGGTGAGGTTATTGTGAGTGAGAATTAGTATAATTGGTAAAAAGCAATATATATATTAATAATAAGTATAATAAATATATAAATTAATAAAATAATTAAATATATATAATAAATAATGATAATAATAATAATAATAATAATATATAATTATATATAATAATATATAATTAATTATATATATATAACAATAGTAATAATTAATTATATTTAATCAGTAAACACACTTTATATTCAGTGATGGACGAGTCTAACCACATTTTCAAAGTCCAGAATTGCGACCAAGATTTTTTAATCGCAGCTGTAAATATCTCACCGATACTAATGTTACAACAGTGCGCATCGATTCCTAAGTATTATCTTTTATATATATTATATTATATATATATATACTATGATATATATATTATATATTATTATATATATATATTAATATTATTATTATATATATATAATAATATATATATAAAATATATTATATTATATATATTATAATATTATATTTATATTATAAATATTATATATATATATATGATATATTAATGCCTAATTTGCTATATCTTAAACACTATTCTTAAAGATATTTAACTTGTTTTGTTTAATTTTAATAGATTCTATTACATTTCTAACATAAATAAAGAAATAAAAAAATTTAGTCCGAAAACTTTCTTTATATTTATATTAGACTAGCACTAAAAAATAAATAGCATAAAGTTTAATGAAATCGTTACAATAAATGAACAATTTTTTATTTTTTGTTTAAATAAAAAAAATTCTTTAATTTCTAAAAGTTAGAAATCATTGATAAAGGCAAGAATTATTTCAATTATTATTTGTTAGTTATTAAATCGATGACTCTTAATTTTAACATTTTTAAACTTATTAACATTTGCTGTATAATACTCAACTGTTTCTTAGAGTGCATCACGATTATATTTATTTTTATAGAGAGGATAAATTAATCCTCCAATTCTGAGAGACTATCACTATTTCCACGGATAAAAAGGTGACGTAAGCTTATGAAGATTTTTCATAGCAAGTAGAGCTAAACTTACAATAGAATGCTGATATAGGTTACTTGTACTTTCGATGACCGACCATCTGTAAGGGACATTCTTGAATTTTTTAATAAATATTTCAATATTTAAATATTTGAACCTTTGATTTCTACACTTTTTATAATACACATCTTTCACAGGGTTTTTATATTATAACTGTGTCTTTCTCTTGTGACTATATTAGATTTCTTTGCTTGTCTTAATAAGTCTTTATTCACTCCAATGATCTTAATATATTCAAAATTTATGGTTAGTATTAAAGCAATTCATTTCTTGTGGAATTTAATACGAAAGTTAAAAAAAGCGGTGGGTTTTATTATCACAGCTGAATGCTAACTTTTTTTCGTCCTCATTCTCCCGTTTAAGAGTAAAGGATAATTGTTAGGAGGAAACACACTTCTTGAAAATCTGTGGGGTGATATGAAAAAGTTAGAGTGTTAGGGACTCGCGTTTTTCCTTTCCTCTTATATCCAACAATATATCCATTTAATTGGGACGAAGGGACGAGTTTCAAATGATGGGGGTGATACTTATTCTCAACTTGCTTTCCTCTTCAGAGATAGTTGTTACTTCGCACATCGTTCTCATTCTAGATATATACAATTTATGTTCCACTTGCTTATATTGTCACTGTGTGAAGACCACGATTTCATCGTCGCTACAGAATGTTATTTATAATAGTGTGATTCAAGATAGCGCATAGGTCGAAGCACAAGATTATATATCAGTATAAAAGTAAATGTTTGTTATATTTTTTTTTATTTAGAACATAGTATAGTTTGTGTTTATCCCTCTTGTGTGATATATTCTGTAAAGAGACCCAAGTCGCCTCTCAAACTGTTATATTTTTGTCTTCAGTTGTATCTTTTCTGACTAAAAGAACAATGGTACAGAAATCTGATCTATTATCTATGTGATATATTTGGGGATCTATCTGCCAATTCGATGACTAGTCTTATATGTCGATTTCTTGGTGTATGCACTCAATCGTCGAAGATTAATTTGATCATTATATAATAATAAGTAGTGGAAAGCTGTTGTTTCTTTGCATATCTTATTATGACTACCTTATATCGTTCTTCAAACGTGACACTGATAAAAAGTATTAACATATCTCCTGGTGTGCTTGTTGCTTAAGAAAGTAATACCTATCGGGACCCTTTTGTTTCTGATGAGTTGATTATACATCAACCCATCGAATGAGTAAACTGATAAATTATTTCTATGAAGCGTGGATGGATTAAAAGAAAATATGACGTGAGGCACCAAGCAAGTATATCTTATAATCATGTAAGATATCACAATGGAAATGCTATATATTCATATTTTTCTATTAACACATGACCACTTTATCTTCACTAAATAATCCTGTTCTGTCATCAACTGATTAGGCTGCCATTACGAATGAAGTAGGAAGCCTATCGTACACTCTTCCTTGAGCTCATAAATAGTATCTTAATTTTATTTCATTGTACTTCTTAAAAAAAATTTGCCAATAAAATATTTCTATATATTTGAGGATCTAATTGTCCTATAGATGCCTATATGATTTATCCTTGTGTCGCTCTCATAATAAATTTGTACAATCAACAAATTTTTAAGTATTTATTTAGCAATTTTTCAAGGAAATTTCATTGGTTATTATCTAAGCAAACATAGTGATGTTTGAAGATTCACTGGGGCAATCAGTTGAATAATGTAAGTGCCCGTCTTTTGTTATCAAAATAATACTTTTTGAAAGCTATATTTGAATATCTAGTACGGTTTATTTACACATTATCTTGCTGTTTAGGATAGTCCTGAAATAAAATACTGTGCTGTGGTTAAATTTAAATGCTAGTTTTGATAATTCCTTCAATAACTTGTAGTTAAATAGCTTGGGGCGAGTGAATTATAAATATGACCTACGTAATTGTTGTTATGCAATATTGAGATATATATTTCTTTATTATGCTATTTTTGTTCAAGATAATGGCATCATTGAGACACTAGTGTTCATAAGAGTGTAAAAAGTTCAGGTCAATTTGGTCGCGGCCTGTGGAAGATCTCTGTCTATTGTTTGATAGAGGCTGCGCTGCACAGTTACATATTAAAGGTGCGTTATCCCTTACTATGATAAATAATTACAATGAATTATTATTTATTAGATGAATATATTAATTGAATTCTTCCATAAAATTTTGAAGACAATCACTTAATATTGATAGCTGATGTGATAGAATACTGGATGAAAGATTTATGTAGAAACTCGAAGGTATTTCATATTATATTATTGAAATAGCTCCACATTTACAAGCACTACAAGGCAATATATTTATTCACACTGCTCAACATTGATTATAGCGAGTTTCAACGGGTATTTAATAATATTTAAATTCTAGAAAACATTATTTACATAACATAACTTTATACGAAACTACACCAAATGTTCAAGCTTATCACTCAATTATGAACTGACTGAAAACTCCTATGACACAATTTTATCTTCAGGTACTCTACTGTAAAAGATAGCGTTCCGCTCAATTCAGTTTCTGGCTTTAATTCCAATAATTTCAGTTATTTAAGATTAACACGAACATAGACACATATAAATATATTCATCAATATGGCAGACTTCGTAATTTATTTGGTCATGGTCTATTTGAAACATAATCGATTGTATACGATGTCTGATTCTAATTAAGACATATTCAATATAATCATGTAGATAATTATACTTCTCGGGGCACCTTAAAAGTAATTTTGGTTATATCAAACGGGAAACTTTAATCCTATTAAGTATACTCGTATAGTGACCTGCCAAATGCCGCAGTTTTCACGGGTCATATGTAAAAACCAAATTTTTATGTCAGTACTTCACCCGCATCTCACCTGAAAAACAGATTGTATTCCGGTTGACCGTATCTCTGCTCTAGATAGACAGCTAGTATAATAATAGTAACTATGTCTACACATAAACATAATAGTGCATTTATAACTAACGTATTTAAGTATATTTAGTAATTTCTTTTGAGTCACTTATTGACATATATCTAAGTACTAATAGTTTTCTGATTCAGGTACATTATTGATAGTATATATATATATATATAAGCACATTCTTTATTATTTTTGCCTTCATATCACTAAAATATCTAAGCGGAGATACATGTACAGAAGACAGCTATTAAAAACTCTTATAGAATAAAAAATACAAGCTTTTAATCGCTTAGTTAAATTAAGTAATTATTACTTATATACTTATCGTTTATTCTGATCGATTGACTGTTCTTTTCAGTTTTCTACAAATAAAGGTATATAAAAAATACTAGGTCTGGAAATCACATATTATAGGTCATTTTTTTTATTTATATCGTAAGTAATTTATTATACTCCTCCATAAGTTTGACTCATCTCCCCTGCTCTAGTTTATTATACCCTCAATTAATATATATATTATTATATTATATATATGATATATATATATATATTATATATATATATTATATATATATATTAATAATAATTAAATATATATATTATATATTATATTAAATATATTAAATATATTATAATAATATAATTAATATAATATATATATATTATATTATTATATATATATTAATTAAATATATTAATATTATATATAATATAATATATATATATATATATATATATAATATATATATATATTATATATATTATATTATATATATATATATACGTATATATATATAATATAATATATATTATATAATATATATATATATATAATATATATATATATATATATATATATATAAATTATATATATATATATATATTATATATGATATATATAATATATATATAATATATAAATAGCTTTACAAATTTTATTTCTTTCAGCGTGCCTTCCACAATGTTTTTTTTCAGCTCTCACTACCAGGAAAGGTTACAGTATGGAAAAACTGGCAAATGAATGAAGCAAAGAAAATATTACCAGAATAAGAATCAATGTTAAGTTATACTTAAAAAATGTCTTTATTACAGAAATATAAATGAGTAGTACAGAAAAACAAAGAAGTACAGGAACTGTCATACACTTACTTGTTTTAATGTATAAAAGACAACTGAAGAACAACGTTTACACATTCTGTGAATGAGTAAATGACAGTAACCGTACTGTAGATTGTATTTTGTCAACTCTGTTTGAGAAGCCTGTAACAATCAAGTCCTGAAATATACTATATTACATTGATAATATACTATATATATTATTTATATATATAATATATATATAAATATATATATATATATATTATATATAATATATATATATAATTATAATAGTATATATATATATATACTATATATATGATATATATATTATAATATATATATATATATCTATATGATATAATACCAGTATTATATATATATATATATATATATATATATATATATATATATAATATATATATATTATATATTATATATATAGTATATAGTAGATAAAAAGCTATCATTATAACCAAGACAACAACCAGGAAAAGTCCTCTCTCATGCCTTCATCATAATCGCGCCCATCTTTCATTATCAACTACTATGAAATACTTCTTATTACCAAAAGAACAGTAATTGTTTTATAAGATAATAAAGGCGGTTGTGACCTTCGTCATTTGTTAAGGTTTTTATTTAAAGTGATTAGTAGAAATTTTTTGTTTTGTCACTGTTGAAATAAAGTTGGAGTCCACCTTTGTTTTGTATTGCTATGGAAGGAAAGGAAATAAGAAGTGTAAAGTAAGATACTTAAATTATGTTGTTCTTAAATTATAGTTCTAAACTGATTCATATGTGATTCTCAGAAAAAACAGTCATCTTTTAACTTCAGCACTTTTCTTAAGTTGAGTTATTTGCACTTTGTATCAGGGAATTTTACCTCAGCTATACATATAGAAATTTTACAAACGGGGTAATAATGATTTGTTAGATTAGTAGAGAATGGAGTAATAGTTAAGAGAATTCCAGATTGAAAGAAGAGGTATTCCTGGGAGGCTTTTTTGCAAGATGAGCAAGTGTACAGAAGTGCAAAATGAGAGAATTAGGAGTTGGAGAGAGATAAAGAATATAAGAAAGAGTAAGGAGAAGAAATCAGAAGGTATTGACTACAAGGTGGTGTGATTACTGAAAAAGTAAGAGGAAAAAATTTGTGCTGGGCAAGGAGAGTGGAAGAGAGTTGAAGGGAAAGATGGGAACATATTAACTGGATTCTCCACATGATCAAGCTGACACACTCTCAAATTGTGGTGTTGCCGCAAAAAAATAATCCAGTGCTAATGTAATAAGCTCTTAGATAGGCTCATAAAGACAGCTTATCTTCTGGGAATAAATTAGAAAGTTGTTTAGTTAACCTCCAAAGAGGCGAACAGAAGGAATATGGAATGAAGCTAAAGAAGGCAGTATATGGTTTAAATGATGCTGCAAGAAGTTGGTATGACAGTATGAGTATGAAAGAGTTAGGTGAAAAATGTTGGTTGGATCCTAGAGGTGGTACCGAATTCTGGTCCGGCCGAATTTGACCATGATTTTTCCGGTTCCGGTTCGGCCAGAATTTTTCAAAATTCGGACCGGAACCGGAATTAATAATTTACTTCTGAGAAAAATTTGCTGGAAGAGATTTATTTTATATAACCCATAGCCAATCTTTTAACAAAATATATAGTCAGCCCTTGTGTAGTTATTCATACAGTGTATCACTTACCTACAGTATTATTTAAATAAAGTTTAAATCTAAACTCTAATGCCTTCCTCAGCTCTTCTTTATTCTCTGCTGTCATCCTCAGAGTTTGAGATATACGCTGGAGAGCTCAAATATGTAGAATAATTGATATAATTGATTTTGTCTCTATAGTTTCCGTAACCATGAGAAATGGTTGCAAACTCTTAGAATTTTTTCAGTATTTGCCATTTATTAGAAGTCAAAGCTTAAATGATTGATTGTTCGATAATATAAATTTGCAGAGGTCTTTTCAAACATCATAGTTCTTTCTAGAAATCAAAATATGTTATTCCCCATCTTTGTATTAGCATCTTGATTCTGCATACCAGTGGGCTTGCAAGATGTCGGAATCCAAGTCTCTTTGCATTCTTTTAAGTTCATTTCAGCTTAAAAACTTGAATGATTGAAATGTGTACACAAATTATTCCTACATTTCTTTATTAAGTCACACTGTTCTTTGGAAAAATAAGGCATCTTTAATAAATTCGAAGTTCTCCCCTCCCTTTCATATTAAATTCAAACTCTCCGTGTTTCCCGCTAAGTCACTTCCTAGTTTCATGTTATATTCTCTCTCCTACCTTTTCATATTATGTTAGGAGGACTCTTCTCTACCTATTTAATGTTATGTTCAAAACTCATAGTGATTTCAATTCCAGAATGAGAACCTGGGAAAAACTTGCAATGGAGTACACAGTCCATTTTTCCAACTCGCTGGTACAGCCAGAGTGCAGTTAAAGAAATAAATGAGTCGTTTTAATTATTTAGCTCTCTATAATTCTGTAGTAAATGAATATCTGATCAGCCTTAGATAATTCTCGGATCTGCTGATCTCAATTTCCTGTTTGAAGTTGGTAACATTTTTCTCTACAAAATATTTTTCTACTAGGAATAAGAATATTTTTGTTGTGAGATTTGTGGCAATAAGTTCTATGAATCCTTCTCTTCTGTGACTGTGAATGGCTGGTACTCATTGCGATAAATTCATTATTTTTTTTCTGTGATTTTGGGTCATTGATATGCAAATCTTTTTTGGGGAGAAACTCTGTCCTCAAAACTCACTTATTCACGGCTTGGATCTATTGCTCTTTGTGGTTTCCCCCAGTTCTAGAAAATACAAGACTCTCCTTTACTATTAAAATTTTTTGAACTTCCAGATAATTTTCTTCAATGATGATTTTCCATATGTTTCTGAAGTGGCGTTGTATTAAATATAAGATTTTTAATATAGCAAGAATATCTCTTTAAAAACAATATAACAAAAAAACTCGACATTGCATACGTGAAATTTGATTTTTCAAGAATTTCATACTTGGATTTTTGGTCTGATTTTGGATTAATGTTTTTAAAGCAACATTTGTTAGAGTTGAATACCGACTTCAAATTGATTGAAGCAATTTTGCCGCAGGTTTTTATGGGTCTTTTTTTTCCTTAAGTTTGACTGGACTAAATATTTATAATATATATTTTACCTATAGTATAGATACGTATTAATATTATATAAGTATATACGGGGTATATATAATATATTATATATATATGATATAATAATATATATATATATATATATTATATATATATATATATAATATATATATATATATATATATATATATATATATATTTTTTTTTTTCATCTTTCAGAGTAAATAAAACAAATGTCCATGTCGTAATTAGTATTTTGTAGTAAAGAGTAAGGTGCTTTGCGTCGCTATGAAATGTATAAGAATACCGTAACGCATAGTACCGAGAGAGTCCTTTTCCTGAGTGTAGTGAGAGAAGGTCGTGTTTCGTGCAGGCTCTAGCGGAGTGGGGATATTGTACTCCGAGCCTTGTTTGTGTTTCCATGTAAAAACTATGAAGTGTTTGTTATTTATTTATGCAGCCATATCAATATTTATGCTTGTGAAATGTTAGCATAAATCTCTCTTGTCTGTTAATGTCTAGAAGAGACAATCATTTATTATCTCATTTCTATAAACTTAGAATATGGAGATTCTTCACTTGCGTTTATTTTCAAAACAAGATCAATAAAATATTTCAATCACTTTATATAAAGAGATGCAAGACTTGAATAAAATTCTAAACTTTGTAGAAATGAGATAATAAATGAATGTCTCTTCTAGACATTAACAGACAAGAGAGATTTATGCTAATATTTCACAAGCATAAATATTGATATGGCTGCATAAATAAATAACAAACACTTCATAGTTTTTACAAGAAACACAATACTAGGCTCGGAGTACAATATCCCCACTCCGCTAGAGCCTGCACGAAACACGACCTTCTCTCACTACACTCAGGAAAAGACTCTCTCGGTACTATGCGTTACGGTATTCCTATACATTTCATAGCGACGCAAGCACCTTACATTTACTACAAAATACTAATTACGAAATGGACATTTGTTTTATTTAACTCTGAAAGATGAATATAATAGTATATATATACTTATATATATATATATATTATATTATATATATATAATATATTATATATATTATATATATATATATTATTATAATATATATTATTTATATATATACACACTATATATATATAATAGTTAATATATATAACGGTATATATATATAGGTATATATATATATATAAATATTAGTCCAGTCAAACTAAGAAAAATGACCCATAAACCTGGGCAAAATTGCTTCACATCAATTGAAGTGGTATTCAACTTAACAAATGTTGCTTTATAACATATTCAAAATCAGACAAAATCCAAGTATGGGAAAGTATTGAAAAATCAAATTCAAAATGGCGTCGGAATGTCGATTTTTTGTTATATTTGTTTAAAGATATTTGTAGCTATATAAAATCTTATATTTAATACAACGCCACTTCATGAACATATGGAAAATCATCATTGAAGAGAATATCTGGAAGTCCAAAAATTTTAATAGTAAAAGGGAGAGTCTTGTATTTTCTAGAACTGGGGAAACCACAAGAGCAATAGATCCAACGCTGTGAAATGAGTGAGTTTTGAGGAGAGTTTCTCCTCAAAAAAGACTTGGCATATCAATGACCCCAAATCACAGAAAATAATGAATTTTATCGCAATGAGTAACCAGCCATTCACAGTCACAGAAGAGAAGGGATTCATAGAACTTATTGGCCACCTTAAAACAAAATATCTTATTCCTAGTAGAAAATATTTTGTAGAGAAAATGTTACCAACTTCAAACAGGAAATTGAGATCAGCAGTTTTTGAGAAGTTATCTAAGGCTGATCAGATATCGTTTACTAACAGATATATAAGAGCTAAATATTCAAACGACCATTTATTTCTTTAACTGCCACTCTGGCTTACCAGCGAGTTTGAAAAATGGACTTGTGTACTGCCTATTGCAAGTATTTCGCGCAGGTTCCATTCTGGAATTAATGCACTACGAGTTTTGAAATTATGATGAATAATTGGGAAATTCCCCCTAAAATAATCCATTTGATCCTTCGAGATGGAGGATATAACATGAAACTTGGAAACTGATTAGCATGATACCAATTTTTCTTGTTTTATTCATAACTTCAATTTATTCAAAGATGCCTTAATTTTCGTCAAGAACAGTGTGGGCTTTAATAAGAAAATGTAGGAATATTTGTACCCATTTCAATCATTCAAGTTTTTAAGCTGTAATGAACTTAAAAGAATGCAAGAGACTTGGCGATCCACATCCTTGCAAGCCCCTTTATGCAAATTCAAGATGCCTAATAACAAGATGGAATAACCATATTTTGATTCTGAAGAACTGAATGTTTGAACAGACGCTCTGGCAAATTTATATTATAGAAACATCATCATTTAAGCTTTGAACTTCTAATAAATCGGCAAATACTTGAAATAACTTCTAAAGTTTTTGCAACCATTTCTCATGGTTACGGAAACTATAAGACAAAATCAATTATATCAATTATTCTACATATTTGAGCTCTCCAGCGTATATCTCAAACTCTGAGGATGACAGTAGAGAATAAAGAAGAGCTGAGGAAGGCATTAAGTTTAGATTTAAACTTTATTTAAATAATACTGTAAGGTAAGTGATACACTGTAATGAACTACTACACTAAGGCTACTATATATTTTGTTAGAAAGATGGGCTATGGGTTATATAAAATAAATCTCTTCCAGCAAATTTTTCTCAGAAGTAAATTATTAATTCCGGTTCCGGTCCGGAATTTTGAAAAATTCTGGCCGGAACCGGAACCGGAAAAACATGTCAAATTCCGGCCGGACCAGAATTCCGGTACACCTCTAGATCCAACCAACATTTTTCACCTAACTCTCTCATTACTCTAACTACTTTATCGTACCACACTCTTGCAGCATCTTTTAAACCATATACTGCCTTCTTTAGCTTCCATTTCCATATTCCTTCTGTTCTGGCCTCCTTTGGAGGTTTAATCTAAACAACTTTCTAATTTTATTCCCTTAGAAGATAACGCTGTCTTTATAGCTATCTAAAGCCTTAATACATTAGCCAATTGATTATTTTTTTTGCGGCAACACACAATTTGAGTTGTGTGCAGTTGATCATGTAGGAGAATCAGTTAATAATTTCTCCATCTTCGCCTTCAAACCTCTTGCCACTGCTCCTTGCCCAGCACAACTTTTTTCCTCTTACTTTGTTTTCAGTAATCTACACACCTTGTAGTCAATACCTTCTGATTTCTTCTCTTCTCTTTCTTATATTTCTTATGCTCTCTCCAACTTCCTAATTCTCTCATTTTTGCATTTGTAACTTGCTCATCTTCAAAAGCTCCCAGGAATACCTCTTCTTCATCTGGAATTCTCTTAATATTACTCCATTCTCTATAATCTAACCAAGATCATTTTACCCGTTTGTAAAATTTCTATATATAGTGAGTTAAATTCCCATATCAAGTGCAAATAACTCAACTTAAGAAAAAAATGCTGAAGTTAAAAGAGACTGTTTTCTTTGAGAATCAAGATTAAGATACTGTTAATTTAAGAACAACATAATGTAAGTACTATACTTTACACTTTATTTCCTTTCCCTCCAGAGCAATACACACAAAGGTGGATCCAACTTTATTTCAATGTACAAACAAAATTTCTACTAATCACTTTAAATAAAAGATTAACTAATGACAGGTCACAAGACCGCCTTCTATTATCTTAAACCAATTACTGTTCTTTTGTAATAAGAAGTTTTCAATAGTGTTGATAATGAAAGATGGGCACTGATGCAAGGAGAGAGAGACTTTTCGCTGTTTTGTTTGGGTATAATGATAGCTTTTTCTATCTATATAATTATATATATATATATAATATATAATATAATTATATATATTAATATATATATATATATATATATATATACTGGTATATATATCTTATATTGATATATATATATTATATTAATATATATATATTATATAATATATATATATATATATATATATATATAATATATATAAATATATATATATAATATATATATATTATTATTATATTATAAATATATATATAATATATTATCAATGTAATATATATAATTTCAGGATTGATTGTTACAGCTTCTCAACAGAGTGACAAAAGTTACAATTACAGTACGGTTACTGTCATACTCATCACAGAATGTGTAAAGTTGCTTCTTCAGTTTTGTTTTATACATAAAAGTAGTTGTTGTACAGTTTCCATGGACTTCTTTGGTTTTTCTGTATACATATTATATCTGTAGATAAAAGACATTTTTAAGTATAATACATTGATTCTATTCTGGTAATATTTTTTGTTCATTCATTTGCCATTTTTCTCCATACTGTACTTTCCTGTAGTGAGGAGCTGAAAAACATTTGGAGCACGCTGAAAGAAAATAAAATTTGTAAGTATTTATATATATATATATATATATATATATATATAATATATATAAATTTCTATCTTGTATATATGAGTATAACGTTTACTAGATTATAGAGTAAAAAGTATAATATATATATATTATATAGATAAATATATATAATATATACGATATATATATAATATAATATAATATATATATATATATTATATTAATAATTTATATTTATATATTATTATATATATATATATATATATATATATATATATAATATTTATATATATATTATATTATATATTATATATATATATATATATAATATATATTATATATATATATATAATATATATAAAAGTATATAGATATAAACACATGCCGTATATATAGAGTTAACCGTACACAGAGTATTATATAGTAAAATTATATAAATTACATTATATATATATATATATATATATAGTATAAGTATATATATATATATATATATATATATATATAACTAGTGTATGGACGATTAATCGGAATTCAGAATCGGAGAATCAGCTGTTTTTCAGGATCGGAATCTGCAAAACTATACCGATTCTTGAACGATTCTTTGGTATACAATCCTGAAATAATTTTTATTCGATCTTTATGATATTTCAAAGACAAATTTCGAAGTCTGCCGTATTGATTTTTTATTTCAGTTCTTCTTATATCTATTAATTAAAGAAAACCTGAATTGAGCGGCGCATTTTACGTATAGAGACTAAGATATTGCTGTTAGGATATTTCAGTCGTCTGCGTGGGCTGACCATTTGGTAATGTTTCGTTAGTCATGTTATTTAATATGTTTTGATATTATATACCCGTGAAATCGTAAGTGAGCAGTGAAATAATTTGCCTTGTAGCTTGTAATATTTGGAGCATTGAATTATAAATGATATCTTCGAGTTTTCACCTATTTCACGGATCTCACACAAGGCATCTAAATAAGTGTTGTCTTCAAAATTGCTTAGTTTGGAGAATTTCAACTATTCCTGCTATAAAATCTGCATGTTCATAATGTAAAGGATAACGCCCATAATGATGGTTGCAGGAGTTACACACGCAGGATATCCAGGAAATTACCTGTTTTACACTCTGTTGACACTAGTTCTCAATGATGCCATATTTGAAACCAAAGAGACATAAAAATATATCCATACTGCAAACAAACGTAGGTCATTTTAATCACTCGCCCCAAGCTATATCCAAGTATGAAGAATATCAAACTAGATTTAATTTACCACAGCACAGATTATTCAGGATATCCAAACCAGATGTAATAGGCCAGTATCATATGCTTCAAAAATTTTTTGAACAAAAAGACGGCATCTCATTTCATAATTGCAGTTGATTCATTCAAACCGGTAAGCTAGGAACCAATGGAAATTTCTTGAAAATTGCTAAAAATACTTAAAAGTTTTGTTGATTGTACAAATTTATGAGCAGCAAGGAATCAATGCGTCGGCAATAATCCCAATATGAAAATTTGCATTTTTTTTTAAAGAGTCAGAAAAAAAGAACTTATTTTGAGGGACTTAGAGGTCTACAGTATCAGCAATTGGAAAATTCGTAAAAAAATAGATCAGCATTCCTTTACTGATAAGAATCTTGTGCTTGCTACCTATCTGGATCCACGCTTTAAAATTACATTCCTTGGGAATGATTAAACAAAATAAAAGTGGAAGATATTCTTAAGCAATGGATGTGGCGAAGATATATGTTGTATAAAGGAAGGAAACAGTTTCCACTACTTTAAACCAATTTTCAGATTGAGCCACAAGGAATCAATGCCATCGGCAATAATCCCAAATATGAAAATGATTTGCATTTTTTTTTTAAAGAGTCAGAAAAAAAAACTATTTGAGGGACTTGGGATCTACAGTATCAGCATTGAAAAATTCAGAAAAAATAGATTCAGCATTTAATTTACTGATAGATCTTGTGCTTGCTACCTATCTTGATCCACGCTTAAAATTTACATTCTGAGGATGATTATAACAACATAAAAAGTGGAAGATATTCTTAAGCAATGAATGTGAGCGAAGATATATGTTGTATAAGGAAAGGAAAACAGATTTCCACTACTTTAAACCAATTTTCAGATTTTTTTCATTTATCAACAGAATGGGGCGAAAAAAGTGATACTGAAGATAATAGTTTTAACTTCAGTTTTGAAAGTTGTTTTTCGGAATTTAAAGAGAAAAAGGACTTTAAAGCAGCAAAGAAACTCATTCCAAGGAAAGACCACATATATTGAAGAAATTGAGTGTTATAAAAGTAGAAATCAGCCAATATAAAAATATGAAACTTATTAAAATTCAGAAAGCCCTACAATGGTGGTCATCGAATAAGGTACCTTTCAGGCATTGGGGTGTCCTTGCTAGAAAATAATTTCAAGCTCGTTCTCCTTTCCGTGCGAAGTGAAAGTCTTTCAGAATTGGAGGATTATTTATCCTCCTAAAATCGGCATGCATCAGAAACAGGAGGAAATGTTAATGTTTTTGCACTACAACTAAAGAGTATTCTTAACTACAAAACTATAATGCTTAATTTGCTTTAAGAATTCTTTACTTTTGAGAAGTGACAACAATTTTAGCCTTATTTTTAT
>JABUQX010053144.1:22500-39621 GCA_015478945.1 Trachelipus rathkii
CCTAGGATATATGTTGGATGAAAAGGGAACAGATGATGCAGAGTGTAGTAGGAAAGTTATGACTGGTTGGAAGGTTGACTGGAGCAGTTAAATCCTTGGTGGATGTAAAGAGACTAAGTTTTGTGTGCGCTAGGGTCTTACATGAGGGTTTGTTTTTACCTGTGTTGATGTATAGTAGTGAAACTTATGCTGGAAATAAGTGGTATAGATCTAAAGTACAATGTGCAGATGGACAATCTTAGGGCGGTGTTAGGTGTGGAGAGAATTGAATAAATGAGACGAATGCATTAGAGAGTTGTGTGGTGTGAAGAAAGGAGTAAATGAGAGTACATTGAGATGGTTTGGTCATGTGGAAAGGATGGATGATATTCAGTTGGTTAAGCAAATGTATAGTGGTGAGTGTGCTGGAAATTGACCAGCTGGGAGACCTGAGAAAAAGTGGATTGAGTCAATAAAGGAATTCCTGGAGGGGAGAGGAATGTGAGTTTGCAGAGGCGAGAAGAAGGGTGCATTAATGGGGTTGAATGGCTGGTTTTGTGAGAGGGGTAGATTGTGGCCCACCTTGGCCAAGGGATGAATCCTACATTGATGAGATGCCATGGTGAGGGTCCGTCTCGGTCCCGTGAAGCTCTAGGGTGGATTTTTCTGACTGGCGAGTTCTCGCTAAAGGGTATAAAGGGGACGGTAAGCAGGGCTTTCTTTTCGACTTGCGTCATATTTCTTTTACTAATTTTCTGTTTCCAGTGCATGTTACGAACCTTTCCCCCCAGTCTTGGGGAAAGAATCTGGGTGATGATATATATATATATATATAATATATATTATATATATATATATAAATATATATTATATATTAATATATATAATATATATATATAATAATATATATATTATATATTATATATATTTATAATATATATATATATATATATATATATATTGGCAGTAGAAAAATAAATGCTTGTTTTTTTTTGTTTTTTTTTTTTTGTTGTTGTTTTATTTGTTTGTTTTTTTTTTATTTAATATGTTTAATAATCTTTGTGTTTTAACGTGTGTATGTTGTGATTAATTTTTTAATAGATACCAAAATTAGTTTTCTAGTTTAATAACAAACGGAGGTTGTGCACTAGTGTAGGATTAACTGAATGATTTAGTTTAATATTTTGCATGATAAAATAACCGAAATTAACTCAATTCCTAAACTTTATTTTCTAATTCATGTCACTAACCTTGTGATTCGCCTGAATGTTGTGCTTAGCATAGTATAAAGTGTATTATTTCAGTGTTACTGCTGTATATGGTGCCAGCGTTTTTGTACTGCTTATACAATAATTTGGCTTTTATAAATCTAAGGGAGTATGATCCTACCACTTATTTTATTCTCCTTCAACTACGAGTCATGGTGACAGGAATTTTGTTTCAGGTATCATATAATTTTTTTTTTTTAAATCGTTAAATTCAAATTTGCATGTGATATTTTGTTCTTTAAGAAAGAGTATATATATATATATATATATATATATATATATATATAATATATATATATATATATATATATATATTATATATATATAATATATATTTATATATATATATATATATATATATATATATATATATATATATATATATATATATATATATATATAATATATTTTCAGTTGATTTTCAAAGAAATATATTATCAGCAAACAGTGTTTTCATTATGCCTATCACAGTTGGTTGTGTTGTTAAAATATTTAGCAATGCAGACAGTTTCAAAACCGGGTCTGACCAAAAACATATTATGAAGTTTGTTGAGAATATTTTCACTTTTGGCACAATTTTTATTTTACTTCAGGTTAATATATTAATATATATATATATATATATATATATATATATATATATAATATATATATATATATATATATATATATATATATTATTTTTTTTTTTTTTTTTTTTATATATATAATATATATATATATTCAAAGTTTTCTTTTTTCTTTTATCAAATAACCATACTGATTTCTGGGAAATGGTAATTGGTGATATGAAATAGAAAAAAAGTTTAATTTTATTAAGTATTATCATGTGCGAGGGTAGAGAGAATTTCCTGTTTTTAAAACACTTAAAAAAAAACATGTAATTTTATATATTTATTTACTTTTGCAGGTGTTCTGTTCCTGTTTGGCTGGTGTTTATAACGAAAAATTGTTAAAGCATTTCGGAAATGCTGGTGTTGGAACTCTGCCTCAGAATATTTATATGTGTTTTAACTCTATACTCTTCAATCTCATCGCATTGTTTCTCATTGAAGATGTAAACAAAACATTTTCTAGTGCATCTTTGCTTCAGGTAATGAACTAATTTCATCTTCATACTAGTTAAAAAAAAAATATATATTTTCATTATCTTTACTTTTTCTTTGTTTCGCTACAATTATTTGTTCATTTAAAAAATTCTCAAGGCTAATATGTGTTAGTTTAAATTTATTTCGTGTTTCAGGTTTAAGTAGCTTCATTGGGGTAGAGAGAGGTTTCAGAAAATATATTCTATACCTAAGTTTTTGTCACATGTGTAGCTAATGATAGTTTTGTTATGATGTAATAGTGAAAAAAAAGTAGATATTATAAGTATGTTGTTCTGGGTTATTGATTTTTAATCCAGTTTTGAGTTGCTTGAGCTTCACCTATTAGGGTAAGTTTGTAGTAATATAATTTATGAACTGAATCTTCTGGAATGTTAATAAATATTCCTTAGGCACACATTTAAGGGAGGAATCAATAAGATCAAAATTTTTTAATTTGTACTGATTCCTCATCTCTGATTTTCTTGAGTGTATTTTAAATTTGTCTCCATGAAAATTGCCTAAATCTTTTTTATGTATTTTCAGCTGTGGAATTTTAATATTGTGATAATCATATTAAATAATGCAGCGGTTGGTATTGTCACTGCTTTCTTTCTCAAGAGTCTAAATTCCATAATGAAGAACTATGCCTCTGCTTTGGAACTTATTTTCACAGCTGTTTTATCTTGGGTACATATTCAGTTATTTCATTTATGTTTTTATTATATATATATATATATATATATATATATATATATATATATATAATATATATATTATATATATATATATATATATATATATATATATATATTAATTATATAATATATATATATATAGATATATATATATATATATATATTAGTGATGGGACGATTATGAAATTTTGCCGATGACGATGACGATGACGATTATAGTAAATTTTGAGATGACGATGACGATGACGATTATTTGAAAAAATATCATTATTTTTTTTTTCTCTCTCTCCTTTTCTCGTCCTCTCTCTCTCTCTCTCTCTCTCTCTCTCTCTCTCTCCTCTCTATATAATTTACTATTATTATTATAATTTATATGAGTATAATACATATTTTTTATATATATATATAGATAATATAATATATATATATATATATATTATATATATATATATATATATATATAGTATATATATATATATATATATATATATTATATATAAGCGCTGTGACAGAGGGGTCAGGGGTTCAACCCTACGAAAATATTAAGCGATCAAAATTTTTGATCCTTAGTTTCTAAATTAATAATTAATAATTAATAATAATAATAATAATTAATTGAAATATGAAAAGTATTTATTAATGGAAATGAGGAGACATTTTTGTGGTCCGTAACGATTTCTTAGCGTTAAGTTGCTGTTCTTCAATATATATTATAAAATATTTAGACCAGGACTTAAATGTAAGTTTCCAAGTTTGCAGATGATAGGAAATTGGCTACCTTCAGTTAGAAAATGATGGATGTATAAACATTTAAAAGATAAGTTAGGAGCTGTAATCGTTGATGGGACTAGCAAGTTCATTTCCTTTCTTCAACTAAATCTTTCTCTCCTTATAATCCATGGTTCGATCGTGCTTTTTTCTCTGGCCATTCAGGCTAGGAACAGTGCGTATCGGGGGGTGGAAAAATTCTCGTTCTCCAATTACTCTCTCACCTATTTTCATTCAGCTAGAAATCGTTTGCAGGGATACTCTTCGACGAGCAAAGCGGCGCTTTCATCAAAACGAAAGTGCGCTAACCTCCTTTGGTTCTCCTTACTGACAAATCTTTCTGGCCTTCTTGCCAAAAACATCTCTAGCAACCTCTGTAAAATCTCCCTATTTCCACTGGTGGTTCTGTTTTTAAATTCTCCAACCGAAAAGGCCAATCTCTTTGGCATCCTATTTTCCCTAACTCAACCTAGACGATTCTTGCATTTCTCTTCCTCCTCCTGCTCCTATGCCTTTGCCTCTGATTACATTTGATCGGGTGTATAGGCCCCTGAAATCTATGAAGGATAGGAAGACCGGTGGCCCAGATGGCATTCCTCCCCAAGTTGTGAGGGTGGGCTTCCGTGCTATCCCCGCCCCGCGTTCAACTATGCTCTCTATGTCTCAATACTACACTTTCCTTGCAGTGTTGGAAGCTTCGCAACATGTTCCAACCTATTCAGCAAAAAGGGAAGTCGCTCCAAATCCTTTCTAACTATCGCGCTATAGCTTTCTTACTTGTATTCTATCTAAGCATCTTTGAAACGCTTCTCAACTCTCACTTCTTAGATTATCTTGAAAACTCATTCCCTTCTTTCCGATAGCCAGTACGGCTTTCAGCGCTTGAGGTTCTTCTGGCGATATTACTTCCTATCTACCGATTATGGTTTCAGCTCTTAGGAACTAACGGGAGACTGCTCTCAAGCTTCCCCCCTTTGGGTTTCCTCTTTTCTCTTTCTAATTATGTCTAGCTTTCTTTCAAATCTCTTAAAATATCGGCTGTTGTTGATGGGGCGACTTTCTTCTCTTTCTGTCAATAGTGGTGCTCAGGGTTCTGTCCTTATCTTCCTTACTTTATTCCTACCTTTTCATTAATGATCCACCTGCCACACAACTCTATCCACTCATATACTTGATAACTCAACCCCTACATTCTCTAACTCATTTCAGTTTCCGCTTCCTTCTTTTACTCTAGGAATTGCCTCTCGTCTAAATCTTTCCTATTCTATTCTCGCTGATCTGGGATAGAATTTTCCGGATGGGTTCGTTCTCAACCTTGGGAAATTCAATTCTTTAAAAAACCCAACTTCTGCAAATCTCCTCTAAAAACGGGATTCTAACTTCCTATCTCTTTCGACGGTTCTCTCGTCTCTCCTGTTGACAATATAAACATCCGGGCCTTAACATAACCAAAAAAATGTCTTGGAAACCTCATGCCCACAACGGTTGCTAGGCGGCCTCAAAGAAACTGGGAAGTCTGTTAAGACTGCGAACTTTTTTTTCCTCTTTCTCAGTTGCCCAGCTTATACAGGAGCTCATCCGCCTGAATGGCAGTACTGCTCTCATATTTGCGGGGGAACGCTCTGTTTTGACCCGGCTTTGGATAGAGGTCGGAATCAAAGGCCAAAAGGATTTTAAACTGTTCTGTTTGGTGCTTTATCTCTATTCTATAGGCAACCCAGCGGCAAGTGGCTCGAGGGAACTATCATTTGCGTACCACCACCTTACGACGCCCTCGTAGCACAAGGAGTTCTGTATCTGTGTTGATATTGTGTTGATATTGGTAACTCCACGCTAGTTCGCTGTGGTGCTTCCTCTTTCCCGCTAATCTCTGTTTCTGTGAAATTCTCTCCATTCTTGTGGTATGTCCTGCGAATTTAATCTTCCTCACTTTAAAGGCCTGCGTCTGTGCTCATCTGCGTTAATTACGCTAGCAGAGTGAACTTTTGAGCGTTACTTCATCCCCTCCTTGAATAGGGCTTGACTGTGAATGGTGGGTGACACCTGCTAAAAAAAAAATTCCTTAGGTGGGCAGATATTTGGCAAATGAACTAAATCCCCTCCTCCCATCAAAAACATCATTTAGATTATCCAGGAAATCGCACCTTCAATTACCCTCAAATGGACCATATGTCGCACCACACATACTTTTTAGCTATTCAAACTTAAATTTAACTTTTTGAATTCTACCACTCACACACACAAAATCTATCATAGCCCTCTCTACCACAAGTGCTCATCAGAATTGCCAAATCTTTTCTATCCCCCTTTCTCATTCCTTAAACACAACACATTTCACACCCACCAATGATTAGAAACAGTAGCCAGAAATATCAAATTAACTCGCACTGCTGACTATCTAAATTTGCCTTTCTAACAAGCTTTGTGACTCTTTCCTTTTAATCTCCTGAACATTTATTCTTCAGTTTTTTCATGTAGCCATACGTTCAATTTTACATTTTCGCCGAAAATAGAAAAGAGTTTAAGCGATCACAAATTGTCTGTGCTATGCATTAACGTTCTTGGCAAAGGATAATGGTAGGTGGGCAGCCAACCCAACTACCACCATCACTTTTAGTTGCCTTCTTACGACACGCAGGGATACCAATGTCGGCACTTTTTCTCCCCAACACAATAGGCCGATATAAGGATGGTGATGTATTAAAGAAGTTGTTCTAGGAAGAGGGGTGTGGATAAAGTATGTGTATATGATATGTGGATAAAGATGGTGTCTCAAAGATGTTGTCCGGAGGATGAAGTTGATATAAACGCAGAAACAGAAAAGGAAAAACATTAGGCCACTGGAATGTCATACATTGGAATGGGTATATATATATATATATAATATTATATATATTATATATATATATAATAATTATAATATATATATATATATATTATATATAATATATATATATATATATATATTTATATATAATGATTACATATATGTATATATTCTATATAAATAGAATATAATATATTATGAGTTTTAATATTATCCAAATTCTTAATATTTGTTCAATTAATCGGCAAAATAATCGCAAAAATTGACGATGACGATGACGATGACGATTGGGAAAAAATATGCCGATTTTTTGCCGATGACGATGACTTTATTCGTCCCATCACTAATATATATATAATTATATATATATTAAATAATATATATTAATATATATATATATATATATTATATCTATATTATATTATTATATATTAATATATAATATATATATATATTATAATATATATATATATAATATTATAAGTATTATCATCATCATCCTATCCTCAGATTGGGGGTGAGGTGCGTAACGTACACCGGAACAAAAGTAGTAGAACATGACGCAAGTCGAAAAGAAAGCCCTCCTTTACCATAACCTTTATACCCCCAAGTAAGAACTCGTCGCAGTCAGAAAAATCCTTCCAGAGGTTTCACGAGACTGCTATGGACCCTCACTGTGGTATCTCGTCAATGTGGGGTTCATTCCCTGGACATAGCCCACAACCAAACCCCTTCACAAAACCCTGTCATTCACTCCTGTTATGCACTTTTCCTCGGCTCTCCAAACTTATATTCCTTTCCTTCAGACATTCCTTTACTGACTTAATCCACTTTTTCTTCGGTCTCCCAGCCAGGCGATTCCCGATACACTCACCACTATACATCCGCTTAACCAACCGACTATCATCCATCCTTTCCCTATGACCAAACCATCTACCATCTCAATGTACTCTCGTTTATTCTCTCATTTAATCCATTCTTCACACCATAGAACTTTCTGATGCTTTTATTCCTCATTTTATCAATTCTTCTCACCTACACACCCATAAGATTGTCCATCTGACCACTTTGTACTTAGATCTATACCTCTATAGTTTCACTACTATACATTAACACAGGTAACAACATACCCTCATGCAAAACCCTAACCCACTCAAGACTTAGTCCATTCACGCCCACCAGAGATTTAATTGCACCAGCCACCTCCCTACCATTCACAACTTTCCTACTGCACTCTGCATCATTCATTCCCTTTCCATCCAACATATATCCTAAATATTTAAACTCTGATACGTGTTGCAATTGCTCACCATTCAACATATCACACCGCGGACTCTCCTCACTTACTACCATAACCTTATTCTTATTTACATTTACTTTTAAACCCCTCGTTTTACACACCCTGCCAAACCCCTCTACCAGTACTCTCAAACTCTCTTCTGATTCGCCACACAAAACCAAATCATCCGCGTACAATAGGCAGGGCACCCTCCACTCCCTTCATTCTCCATCATTCTAACACCTTCCCTTAGCAACCCTACATCTAATTCTTTCATCAACCCACCCACATACAAATTAAATAACCAAGGAGACATAAAATATCTCTGCCTCGATCCACTATTAATATTAAACCAATCACTTTCAACTCCATTTCTTACACATGCTTCACTATCGTCATACATACTTTTGATTCCATTCAGAACTTACCGCCAACTCCATATATCACCAACACTTGCCACAGAGCTTCCCTGTTAATTCTCTTATACGCCTATTAATCTTCTCATTCGTCTGATTAAATCTACCATTCTGAGCATTTTCTCTAACATTCCCATTCATTCTCATATTTTGATTATCTATTCTCACTCATTTCTTGATCATCACCATAGAAATCCTCTAAAAATTTTGCCATTACTTCATAAGGGTTAGCTCTAAGAGCATCTCTATAGGATCTAGATTCTACTGGTGTCCCTTTATTTTCTACTTTCTGATCTTCCACTAAATACATCTATTTGCAAGATCTATATTTGGCTGGTGTCTCCTTATTTCCTGATCTTCCACTAAATAGATCTATTCGAGCATTCTCAATTCTCTCATTCACATCAAAATCTCTATCTTCAACAATTGTGTAAGTTTGTAGCCATTCGCTTTGAACTTGCTAAAAACTTGCACATAATGATATATCAGTATCTTCATGTTACACGCATACGCACAGTAGAAATTCTTGTGCATTCTTGTCTCAGAGCTTCGCGAAGACAGCGCAGTTAGACTCGTACTTGCACCGACTTGTTCAATTCGTCAGTCAACAAATACGAATGTGAGAGACAATACGTTCATTTGTTTCCTGAATTTGAAAAGGAGAGTGAGAAAATATTTCAAAAATATAAAACTGGTAGTTAGGCATATATAAATTAAAGTGAATCAAAGTTAAAATGAATCAATGTCATTTTGTTTGGGAGCGCCGGAGAAAAGTAAGTACATTATTTTTTTTTATAAAATTTTAGTTTTCTACTCGTAGTTAGCAAAGATAGATAAATTACGCGATCATGACTCGAGTTTTTTTTATGTTGGGATGGCACGAGTTTTTTGATGTTGCCATAAGCAATCAGAGTGTCTAAAGCTGACATCATGTAACTCGAGAACGGCATGCACCTACAGTAAAACAAATTTTATATTTGGAATCAGCGGAAAATTCTATGGAGGGGTTTCTAATTTTTTTTTTTGCATTTATTCGTCGGAAATATTTTTAAAAATTTTTTTTTCATTTAGGGGGCTCGGGCCGACGGGGGACAGAGGGGGGACGAAGTCCCTCCCCCCGTCGTCCACCGGGAGGCCGAAAGACCCCGACTCTGCCATCTTTGCGGTTTACCCTATGGTTTTCCTTTAGTTTAAGTGTAAAGGGAAATAAAATTATTCCTTTTTTTAACTAAAGAAATACCATAGGGTAAACCGCAAAGATGGCAGGAGTTGGGGTCTCTCGGCCTCCCGGTGGACGACGGGGGGAGAGACTTCGTCTCCCCCTCTGTCCCCCGCCCGTCGGCTCGAGCCCCCTAAATGAAAAAAAATTTTTACAAATATTTCCGACAAAAAAAAAAAAAAAAAAAAAAAAAAAAAATTTTTTTAGAAAAAACCCCTTCTTAGAATTTTCCGATGATTCCAAATATATAATTTTTTACTGTTGGTGCTAACCGTTCTTCGAGTTTACATGATGTCACTTTAGACACTCTTACCATATATATATATATATATATATATATATATAATATATATATATATATATATATATATATATTAATATATATATATATATATATATAGATATATAATATATTATAATTATTATAATATATATATATATATATATATATATATATATATATACCGTATATATATAGTATATATATATATATATATATATATATATATATATATTATATATATAATATTATATTTATATATATATTATATATTATATATATATATATAATATATTATATGATATATATATATATATATAAATATAATATATATATATATATATATATATATATATATATTATATATATATATATGATATATATATATACATATATATACATATATAGTAGTTATATATATATATATATATATATTATATAGTATATATATATATATACCGTATTATATATATATATATATAATATATATATAATATATATATA
The DNA here is from genome assembly GCA_015478945.1 of Trachelipus rathkii. Classification (NCBI taxonomy): domain Eukaryota; kingdom Metazoa; phylum Arthropoda; class Malacostraca; order Isopoda; family Trachelipodidae; genus Trachelipus; species Trachelipus rathkii. The sequence continues at coordinate 32,824 of JABUQX010053144.1, forward strand.
TATATATATATTAATATATATATATATATATATATATATATATATATATATATATATTATATATATATATATATATATATATATATATATATATATATTAATATAATAATATTATATATAATAATATATATATATATATTTCTTTCTTTCTTTCTTCACCTTCCTCTTTGCCAAGATTGGGGGTAAGGTGCTGTACAAGCATCGGAAAAGAAAAGCAGTATGAGGAGAACATGACAAACGTCGCAAAAGGAAAGCCAGCCTTACCGCCCCCTCTGCTACCATTAATTGTGAGGCCCTTCGTCAAGACAGAAATTCACCCTAGAGCCATCATAGGACCGCGACGGACCCTCACTATTGTAAATCGTCAATGTAAGGTTTCATCCCCTGGCCCAGGTGGGCCACAACCATGCCCCATTACAAAACCCCGCCATTTCTGTCCTATTATGCACCTTTATTCTCGCCTCTGCCCAAACTCACATTTCTCTCCTTCAGACATTCGTTCACCGACTCAATCCACTTTCCCTTCGGTCTCCCAGCCGGTCGGTTCCAACACACTCTTCCCACTATACATCCGCTTAACCAACCGACTTTCATTTCATCCTTTCCACGACCAAACCATCTCAACTACTTTCATTTATTTCTCTCATTTACCCCTTCTTCACACCACACAACTTTTCTAATACGTTCATTCCTCACTTTATTAATTCTTTTCACACCTAGCATGCCCCTAAGATTTGCTCCATCTGAACACATGGAACTTTAGATCTATACTTCTTATTCAGACCATAGTCTCACTTTTATACAAGTAACACAGAGTAACAACATACCCTCATGGTAAAGACATCTAGCGCACTCAAGACTTTAGTCCCTTTACATTCACCAACGATTTAATTGCCACAGCCACCTTTTCTGCCATCACAACCTTTCCTACTACACTCTGCATCATCCGTTCCCTTCTCGTCCAACACATACCCTAAAATATTTTAACTCAGAAACTTGTTCCAGGCTGGTCATCATCTAACATAACTTCACACTGAGGACTGTCCTCACTACAACCATAACCTTACTCTATCTACGTTTACTTTCAAACCCCTCCTTTACATACCCTGCCAAATCTCTCTACCAAATCCTCTCAAACTCTTCTTCAGATTCGCACACAGAACCAAAATCATCCGCATACAATATATATATTATATATATATATATATATATATAAATATTTATATTATATATATATAATATTATATATATATATATATATATATATATATATATATAATATATATTAATAATATATTATTATATAATATAATATATAAGTTTAAGCATAAAATCATTATCAAGAAAGCGGAGGGTCTACCCAAAACCGAAAAACATGGCAAGTGGTCTACGAGACAAAAATGTTTGGGAATCCTCCTTTGGAAAATTTCTTAAAGGGGATTTTCTTACTTTGTTGGGGGTTTTGGGGGGCCCCCCACTTTTTATTTTAGGGATCTTCGAACTAAATACATCTATTCTTTCATCGCAATTCTCTCATTATCACATCAATCTCTTATCTTCTACAATCTCTAACACAATACTTCCCATCTTAACCTTTCTCGCCTCCATCTTCATTTTCTCTTTCTCCATTACAACCAGATGCCGTGATATATAATATATATATATATATAATAATATATATAATATATATATATTATATAATAATATAAATATAATATAGTATATATATATATATATATATATATATATATATATTATATATATTATATATATATATATATATATATATTATATATATATATTATATAATATATATATATCAGGGAGCTGGCGGGTTTGGCGCCAACGATGTTGCAGCCTATGCCAGCACTAACCAAATTTGTAGGCGCATAGGCGCAAAACAATATTTTAAAAGGACAGACTAAAGAGAGGCTGACAGCCAATTCTCTGCCACCTATAGGGCCGCGCCTATTGAACAGGAAGGAACAAAGCATTTTTTTACCCTTAAAGTTAGAACTTAGAAGCAGTGGCAAACTTGTATCATTCTAAAAACCAGTGTAAAAACTATTTATTTAATTATATAATATATATATATATTATATATATATATATATTATATATATATATATATATATATATATATAATATATATATATAAATTAATATATATTAATTATATATATATATATAATATATATATTAATATATATATATATATAATATATATATAATATATAATATATATATATAATATATATATATATATAACTAGTTCAGTAGTTCTTACATACAAATAAATGACAAATATGGCTTTTGAAAAATTTATCAACTTCTTCAGCGCCTCGTGCTGACCTCCTGGGCGGAAACATAGGACCACAAGGACATGGAGGAGAAAGAGGACGTGTAGATTTAGATTACGGTGTTTTAATTACAAATATTAATAAAGTGTTTTTTCTCCTTGTATAAAGGCATGCTTTTATTATCGCACCAAAGTTTACTTTGCAAATAAATTTAGCCAAAACAGCCACGGCCGGGCGAAAAGGTCTTAGGCGCAAAGGCGAATAGGCGCTGATTTGACAAAAATATAGGCGCAAAGGCGCTAGGCGCACTAGGACCGGCGGCATAGGCGCAGGCGCACTCAAACAAATTATAGGCGCGCCCCAGCTCATGAGATATTATATAATATATAATAAATATATAATATATATAATATATATAAATTATAAATTATATTATATATAGTATATATATAATATATATATATATATAATATTACTATAATATATATATATAAATATTATAATATAAAATATATATATATATATATGGATATAGTTTATATTCTGGCCGCGCTTCTTTTTCAGAGTCCAAAATATTCTTTCTTGCTAATATCCTCTAATAATAATGCGCAATATATATTATATAATATAATATATAATTATTATATATATAGTATATATATATATATATAATATTATATATTAAATATACTATATACATATATATATAATACTATATATAATAATTATAATATATATATATATATTATATTAATATATATATATTATATATATAATATATATATATATATATATATATATATATATATATATATATATATAATATATTTATATATATATATATATCTATATTATATTATATATTATATATATATTATATATAATATATATATAACCTCATTCTTACCCATTCCTGGCTTATCAAAATTATTCACCTTTCTATATTATACTTCTCCTTTCATCTAACCTGATTTAAAATTCTGTGTTTTACCACTTCATACTTAGGTTCGCTCTATTCACAACTTCCTTTTAAAAAGCAAGCATACGACCTTCCAAAAACTCAGCCAACTCTTTCCACCCAAAATATTTTATTTTCACTGAATTTCTCCTTGCAATAGCTTTCATACTCCTTGAAAAAATCAATCTTCTTTTGTTCCATTTACATTAAATTTATTTATTTTAGGAATATCTCTAATTAGAATGCTTCTTTTAACATCGTAGCTCTAATCAGCTGATTGTCCTTTTAAATTACTTTCTTTATCTTCATTCTACCTCTCAATCAAACTTGAATACAGCGAGTCAATGCTCTTACCTTTCTTCAAATTCATTCTCCTCTCATGCCTTCTATTCTAGATGTTTTCTTTTTCTCTGCTTTCACTTTCATTTTCTCTTCCTCAGTTATATCATTCAAATCAAAATCATTCTTACTACCCTCTACAACAGGAGTAGATGTAATTTTCCTTCTAGTGCCAGTTGCTCCATCTACACTTGCAAATTTACTATTCATTAACTCATCAAATTTTAAAGCCATTTTCTCCATTCGCTTTTCCATTTTTTGCATACCCTCTGACATTTCTCTCAACTTATCAATCAGCTCCTCATTCTCCCTTTCTTTCTTTCTTTCTCAATGCCTCCTTCAATCTTTCCATCTGCAAACGCAACTCCTCATGCGTAGCTATATCTGTACCCTTCAGTTTCCATTTGAGAGCCCCACATCGGGTGCCACATATATGTAGCGGATTTGAATAAATCTAAACTACAATTTAATTGAGAATTTCCTACTATTTAGGATATAACGCTAACACTAGTCCAAGTTTATTAAATAAATTACAAAAAAATTAAAATAAACCAATCTGATATTTATATTATAACCAAAGGAGTAACTGAATGGAAAAATAAACAAAATTTAAACAAAAAATTAACCAAAAGTGCAACTGAATGCAGAAACTAACCGCCAGTAAGCAGAAATAAATATAACCCCCAAAAAATTATAAGCAAAAAAAAAAAAACAAAAAAAAAAATTCAAGCAAATAAAGCATTGTAAATGCATTAAAAATAACTACTACACAATCAAAGCAGAAAAAATAAACATATATAATGAGCAATAAGCAAAATATAAAATTGCACGTTAAAAAATAAATATGCAAATAATTACAAGTATTGGCAATTAAATAACCACACACAACAAAATAATATAAAAATCACAGAAATACTATAAGGAATATCAGTTATATTTTAAATACAAAAATAATAAATTACAACTCAATCTCAAATTTAAATGCTTCAATAACTCTTAATATCCAATTTAATCTTACACCAGTACTGGATACAAAAAAAAAAATAATTAATAGGCCTTTTACCCTTTTATACGAGCTTGCTTATTTTTCGATCTTTACTTGCTTTTTTTCCCAAAGCAAGTGAACTATAGCATACAGGGTTATAAAGGTCCCGCGTTAATGTAATCTAGACCAAAGCAAGGCAAATAAAGGAACTGTAAATAAAAGAAAAACACTCTGAAGCCATGCAATCGAAAGCAAATATAAGCAATAAATAAATAAATGAACTGCATAAAAGCATTAATAATAATAATAATAATAATAATAATAATAATAATAATAATAATAATAATAATAGAAACCCATTAAAATATTTTGTTAAAATCAGAAACCATTAAAGTACAATTTTGAACAAAGAATCTATAATAATAAATAGAACCCTTAGTACCTGGAATTTGGTACTTCCAGTTCTTTTGAAAAATTTCAATTCAAAATTTATCCAAGATCATCCAAATAGATAACCTCAGAGTTCAAGAATAATTCAAAATCAAGAATTGTTAAAATCAGGTAATCAATGTCAGTTCAAAAACAATAAAAAATAATGACCAAATCGGAATATCAAAAATAATAATCTCTAAGAAAAGAAAAAAAATATTAATGAAAGTTCATTATAAACAAATAAAGTTTTCAAATTGAAATTTTTTAAGCAAACGACTTTCATAAAAAACAATGAATGACGAACGACCACGCGAATAGACAAGGCAGGGTACGAGGCAGGAGGTAGATAATAAAACTGAAAGAAAAGATAGCCAAATACATATCGTTGTGTCACTCACCATTCACACTCACTCATCTTACATTTAGCAACCGTGCATTAAAAAAAAAAAAAAAGACAATAAAATAAAATACACTGCCATTACCAACTTACTACAATTTAATTACTTTATTTAAGATATTCCTGTTATGTCATTACTATCATAACCTGTAACAATGGCAATACCATTTACCTTTACAAGTTTCACCAATGAGGTAGTGACATTCATTCAGAGGTAGTGGGAATTGGTCAATGTCTGTTACCATAATATATGTTTAGTTTGTAAATTTTATACCTGTTTATTAATGTATTTGTCAAATAATACTGAAATGACATTATTACAAAAAAAAAAAAAAATCAATTATTGATCATTTTATTTTTTCCTTCAAAAAATCAAAATTTTTAAAAATCCCAATAAAATCCCCCAAAAGACCCACAATGCTGTTTTTGTTGTTGTCCAACCCTGGTCCATACACATTTTGGTCACCATAGGATGCCTTGCTTTGGAGGTGTTACGTAGCAAGTACGTAAGGCAATAAACTCCGTTATGGGGAACAGCTTTCATATAACTTAGTTGAATCTCTACTCTTTACGTCTAGGGGGCAGACCCTAGTGTTGGAGTTTCACATTGGTATCACCGCTTTTCAGTAAGCAATGCCTGCATCTGCGCCTGTATACAGGAACTCTTAAAAACAAAAATAAATAATTAAGAATTAATTTTAAAATATAACATTTGTTTGAAATTGTTTTAAGCTCGCTTCCAGTTTTTATGGTTGAATTTCATTTGCCATATATATACTATTATATATTATATATATATATATGTATTATATAATAATATATTATATATATACTTATATATATATATATATATATATATAATATATATATATATATATATTATATATATAAATATATATATACTATATATATTAATTATATTTCTTTCTCTTTATCTACCTTTTTTTCCCAAGATTTGGGAGTAAGGAGCGCTACAAGCATTCGGAAAGAAAAGCAGTAGGAGAGTATGACAAATGTCGAAAAGAAAGCCCCAGCCTTAGCGCCTCTCTGTACCATTAATTAGGAAAACTCGTCACAAGACAGAAATCCACCTTAGAGCTTTCATGGGACCGCGACGGACCCTCACTATGGTAAATCTCAATGTAAGGGTTCATCCTTGGCCCAGGTGGCCACAACCATGCCCCATACAAAACCCCATTCTCTCCTATCATGCACCTTTTATTCTCGCCTCTGCCAAACTCACATTTCTCTCTTCAGACATTCGTTCACCGACTCAATCCACTTTTGCTTCGGTCTCCAGCCGGTCGGGTCCCAACACACTCTCCACTATTCATCCGCTTAACCAACGACTATCATTCATCCTTTCCACATGGACAAACCATCTCAA